>CAUYPK010118939.1:0-13741 GCA_963574355.1 Loris lydekkerianus
TCAATAAATTATAAGCTCTAGTCACCAAAAAACATTTTCAAATGTACACATAGAAATGGTCACAGACAGTAAGATTTTTAGGCAACATCTTCCATGTCCACATCCTCTTGTAATTGCTGTACCATTTTCTCTTCCAACTTCTTTCCTTTGCCTGCAAGGGGGGCTCGGATAAGATGGATGTTTTACTTGACTTCTTTGATGTCCTGGACTTTCTGTAGCTCTTTATTTTTCTTCAGTCTGTTCATTATAAATTTAGCTTGGCGTTTCTGTTTGATCTCTTCAACTCTTCATTGCATCAATAGTTTTATTCCATAGCTCCTGGTATTTGACAGGTTCGTTTCTACATTTCTTAAATTCAAATGAATTATCCACTGTAAGCTCTTTACCAGCTGCTTTCTGGAATGCTTTAGTCCACCTGACCTTGCGAGGATTGTGCTTCTTTTTAAAGTTTTTATGACATTTGGATTTACAAAATCTGAACACCTTGTAATAGTTGTAGACGAACATCATGCCGTGGCCAAGGTAGATTGGCCCCGAACAGAAATAACACTTCTCGCTACGCATGTTGAACTCGCATGGGTCCCCACAGACCCAAAGCTAAACTAGAGAGAGAGGGTTTTGAGTTTTTTGAAAAGAAAATGGAATTTCAGATTTGTACATGTAATCTTTTGATTTTTTATCTGTTGGCATGTAACCTACATTTCAAAAAAATACCTTGCAAATCAGCCAGTCTGTGGGGCCACAGCTGGCCCTCAGTCTGCCAGTTTATGACTGTTACAGAAGATTCTTTCTCATTCTGTCAGCATTCTCATTTTACAGAGGATTAGTTGGGCCCTAAAGTGATTGAGTAACTTTCTGTAGGTCAGAAGTTGGCTAGCTTTTTCTGTAAAAGAGCAGATAGATCGTAAATATTTTAGTCCTTGTGGACCATATGGTCTCTGTCAAAATGACTCAACTGCTGTTGCAGCATGAAGGCAGCAATAGACGACATATGAAGGGATGGGTATGGTTGTGTGCGAAAGAAACACTTATCAAAGACGGGCAGCAGACCAGGTTTGCACTGGGGGCAGAGCTTGCCCATCTGCTCTGGATCTAGCCCCCGAACCCAGACTCCTTCCTTATGGTCCTTGCTGTATCTACCCTGCAGCACTCTTCCACTCTCGTGGTCATCTTTCTCATCACTTAGTTAACTTTTAGGGGTACAAAAAAATGTGGTATTTTGGTAACCATCATGGATATTCCCAAGATCCAGAGAGTAAGGTAAATTTAACTTTCTGTCCACAGTGGGAACATCATTGTGGCCACGCCAGGCCGCTTAGAGGACATGTTCCGAAGGAAGGCTGAAGGCTTGGATCTGGCTAGCTGTGTGCGTTCCCTGGATGTCCTGGTGTTGGATGAAGCAGACAGACTTTTAGACATGGGATTTGAGGCAAGGTAACCAGATTTTGGACTTCACTGGCTTTGAGTGTGGGGGTGATACTGGTAGAAAACTTGAGCGAAATGGGATTCCTTTACCTCTTCCTGAATTAGTGTTTCTGTTAACCACATTGGAGTTTCAGATAATTAGGTAGTTTGATCCTTTAGCTTCTACCACACAAATTTAATTCTAGTTTTTCTATCTTTAATCTTCTTAAAATGCACTTTCCTTCATGATTTTGTTTTGTCCTGTTTTAATAAACAGCTTTATTCTAAGAAAATGCCATGAAGGCTATGTTAAACAGTTTGATGAAAATATTTCTGATTGTATATGAAACCAGCACATTGTACCCCTTGACTGCACTAATGTACACAGCTATGATTTAATTTTTTAAAAAATCTGAAAAAAAAAACAAACCAATAAACAGCTTTATTGGGATATAATTTTTTTTTTTTTTTTTTTTTTTTTTTTTTTTGACCGAGCCTCAAGCTATTTCCCTGGGTAGTAGAGTGCCGTGGCATCACGGCTCACACCTCCATCACACCTCCAACACCTGGGCCCAGGTGATTCTCTTGCTTCAGCCTCCCAAGTAGCTGGGACTACAGGCGCCCACCACAACGCCCAGCCATTTTTTGGTTGCAGCTGTCATTGTTGTTTGGTAGGCCCAGGCTGAATTCAAAGCTGCCAGCTCAGGTGTATGTGGCTGGCGCCTTAGCTGCTTGAGCTACAAGCGCTGAGCCAATTTTTTTTTTGAAACAGAGTCTTACTCTTGCCCTGGGTAGAGTACGGCAGCATCATTGCTCACAGCAACCTCAGACTCTTGGGCTTAAGAATCCTCCTGTTTCAGCTTCCCAAGAAGTTGGGACTATAGGTGCTTGCCATAATGCCTGACAAGTTTTTCTATTTTTAGTAGAGAGGGAGTCTTGCTCTTGCTTAGGCTGGTCTCAAATTTGTGAATTCAAGCATCACTCACCGCAGCCTCCCAAATTGCTAGGATTACAGGTGTGTGCCACAATGCCAGACTGGGCAATAATTTCTATGCCACATAATTCATCCACTTAAAATCTTGTCTGGAGAATATCCCTTGAGCCCAGGAGTTTGAGGTTGCTGTGAGCTATGACTCCTTGGCACTGTAGCCTGGGGCAATAGAGCGAGACTTTGTCTCAAAAAAAAAAAAAGTGTTGTCTGGGTTTGGTTTGATTGCTCATGCCTCTAATCCCAGTATTTTTTGGAGGCTGATGTGGGAAGATCATGTGAGCCCAAGAGTTCAGGACCAGCCTAGGCAACATAGCAAGACCATGTCTCTAAAAAACCAAAAAAAAAAAAAAAGTGGCCAGGCAAGGTGGTAGGTACCTATAGTCTTAGCTACTTGGGAGGCTGAGGCCGGGTGTTAGCTTGAGGCTAGGAGTTCAAGGCTGCAGTGATCTATAACTGGGCCACTGTAGTCTAGCCTGGGCAACAAAGTGAGGTTCCATCCCTTTAAAAAAAAAAAAAAAAAGTATAGGCTAGGCCCAGCAATTTATGCCTGTAATTCCAGCACTCTGGGAGGCCGAGGCAGGTGGATCACCTGAGCTTACCAGTTCAAGACCAGCCTGAGCTAGAGTGAGACCCTGTCTCTAAAATAAGCCAGGCGTTATGACGGGCACCTGTAGTCCCAGCTATTCAGTGTAACGATACAAAGAAGAGGGTGGCGCCTGTGGCTCAGTGAGTAGGATGCCAGCCCCATGTAACAAGGGTGGTGGGTTCAAACCCAGCCCCAGCCAAACTGCAACAAAAAAATAGCCAGGCGTTGTGGCGGGCATCTATAGTCCCAGCTGCTCGGGAGGCTGAGGCAGGAGAATCACGGAAGCCCAAGAGCTGGAGGTTGCTGTGAGTCCTGTGATGTCAGGGCACTCTACCAAGGGCAGTAAAGTGAGACTCTGTCTCTATTAAAAAAAAAAAGATACAAAGAAGAAAAAAAAATTGCCATAACCTCACTTGTTAGCAACAGCTACTGTAATTTTTTTTTTTTCTTTTTGAGAAAGGGTTTCAGTCTGTCCCCCTGTCTAAAGTGCAGTGGTATCTTCATAGCTCACCGCAACCTCAAACTCTTAGGCTCAAGCAGTCCTTCCGCCTTTGCCTCCCCAGTAGCTGGGGCTACAGGCATCACAATGCCCAGCTAATTTTTTTTATCTTTAGTGGAGATGGGGTCTCTTGCTCAGGCTGGCTTTGACCTCTAAGCTCAAACAGTCCTTCTGCCTTGGCTTCCCAGAGTGCTAGGGGGTGTGCTACCTGGCCTATTGTAAATACTTTAGTGACCTTTTTTCAGTCTTTTTTTTTTTTTTTTTTTTTGCAGTTTTTGGCCGGGGCTGGGTTTGAACCTGCCACCTCTGGCATATGTGGCCGGCGCCTTGCTCCTTTGAACCACAGGCACCGCCATCTCTTTTTCAGTCTTTTAAAATATCTGTTAGTGTCATGAAGCACTGTGTGAGCCTTCTTTTTTTCAGCATAAACACCATCCTGGAGTTTCTGCCAAAACAGAGGCGAACGGGCCTTTTCTCTGCTACTCAGACACAGGAAGTAGAGAACCTGGTGAGAGCAGGCCTCCGGAACCCTGTCCGGGTCTCAGTGAAGGAGAAGGGTGTGGCGGCCAGCAGCACCCAGAAGACCCCCTCCCGCCTGGAGAACTACTACATGGTGCGCACCTGGGCTGCTGCTCCCTCAGTCCTGTGGTTTAGTAATGATGACCAGTGCTTGTGAGAGTCCTTACGGTTTACTAGGAAAGTAAATTTATATAATGAGATCCTGTGTTACGTTTAAAAAGCATTTGAGGACAGATACAGGATAAATGGTGGTCCTACTTGTTGAATGAGTGAATAAGTTCGTAAGTTATCTTGGGCGTAAGTGTATTTTAAGCATGATCTCTGAGGCCAGTGTCTCTGAATCTCCCACTCTGAAATGACCAGTGACCAAGCATTTTGTTTTTGTTTTTGTTTTTTTTTTTTTGAGAAAGGGTCTCATTCTGTCACCCAGGATAGAGCTCAGCAGCCTAATCATAGCTTCTTGCCCCAGTCTTCTGAGTAGTTGGGATTATAGGTGTCTGCCACCATGCCTGGCTATTTTTTAATTTTTTGTAGAGATGGGGGTCTTATTATTGTCCAGGCTGATCTCAACCTCCTGACCTAAAGTAGTCCTCTCGCTTGGGCTCCCAGAGTGCTGGGGTTATAAGCATAATCCATCACACTTGGCCAAGCAAGTGTGTTTATTAAACATGGCTGGGGTAAGCTGGATGTGGGCATCGTTAAACTCAGTGGTTCCTGGGTCTGTTGTAACTGCCTGTGTCATAGAGGAGGCCATAGCTAGATGTGCAGGTAGAACTTAGAAAATCAAATGATAGACTTCTAGTAAGACCTTTTTAGGTAGGAATACTCTGCTTTGTAACCTAAATGTTTTGTATGTTTATCATCTGGAATTTCCTAGATTTGTAGCAGTAAATCCTAGCTGCTATTTTCTGTAGTTTCCTCAAAACAGCAGCAAATGGGCTTTTGGGAATTTAATTCTTTAGTAATGGGGCCACTCCCTCCCCCATTTCACTCTCTCCTACCACAGTGATGGGCTGAGAGGCATTGAGAGCAGAGTACACAGGCAGCGCTGTAGTGCCCTTTGGGTGCTAGAAGACCCTGTAGGCAGTGTGAGTGCTACTGGGCACGTCAGTCTGGGGCTGGGGCTTTTCTTGAGGCCCAGAGGCGCTCCTACCCTCCAAAACACAGCTGCTATTTACAAACAAGGGAGCTGGTTGCTAAATCAAGGTAATATCCCCTTGTGGGTGGATTAAAGGTAGAAAAGGTTTGCAGATCAGCAGCTGTCCCTAGTGCAACTGGCTGCAGGATGTTGAAATCACACAGGCTCACTGGAAGTGGAAGTTGATTTGCCATTGATGTTTGTGACTAAGGCTTGTCTGGGTAAGGTGGGAGGCTGGCTCCTTGCAGGCGGAGGGAAGGACTCAGTATGTAGTGAAGCGTGAGGAGCTTGGGCACTAGAGCAAGACTACTAGGTGCATGTCTTGACTTTGTCCCTATAAAATGGGGACTGGAGTAGTGTACAGCTTCATAGGGTTATCTGTCTAAGGATTAATTGACTCATGTAAAACATGTCTGGGACAGTGCTTAGTACATAGTAAAGGTTGAGCATCCCTAACCTTAAAATTTGAAATGCAGAATGCTCTAAAATCTGAAACTTTTTGAGCACCAACCAACATGATGCTCAAAGGAGATGCTCATTGGACTATTTCAGAGTTTAGATTTTCATATCAGGGATGTCCAGCTTGTAAGCAGAGTGTACATGTTCCAAAACCTGAAAAAACTTGAAATCTAAAACAGTTTGGGTTCCAGGCATTCTGGATAAGGGATCTTCGACCCGTACTAATTCATGTTAACTTTGCATACCCACTGTAGCTTCTGTTGTATTCTTCTGTTCTGCGTTAATTTCAGCAATTACATTTAGAAATATCTGAGTGGTGTTGGTAAAAATAGGGGGAATATATTCAGGTGAATTTAATGGTTCCAGTTAGGGGCTTTCAATGGAGGATTTGATTGCATTTTTAAGAGAAACAGTGGGGTCTGTCTGTATGGGAGCCTTTCAAATAATTATGTACATTTCTTTCTGGAACTCTGTATTTACCTTAGAGTAATTACTTCTGACCTTGGCATCAAAATCTCCTGGGGAACCCTTCAACAATATTTAATAGATTCTTGGGTCCAATTTTAGACCTACTGAATAAGAATCTGTTTGTTGTGCCCAAGAACCTACATTTAAAAAATCTGTCCTGGAAATGGTGTTGTAGCCAGCATGTATATTGGGATTGGGATTTGGGAACTGTTACATTAGATGACTGTATTCTCTGAGTTACATGATTTTGTGACTTAAAACTAACCTTTACAGACAACAGCACATGTCAGCGTTTATTCTGAGCTAGGTAGACTGATTACCATTCTGACTAAAGTTTCTCCTATTTGTGGAAAAAATTAGATTCCTGAAAATTTAATACTGAAACTAAAAATAGCCATGGGGATTATTATTGCCAATGTATATGCTTTTATTTTTAGTGTATCCCTTTTTATTTGGTAGGTATGCAAGGCAGATGAGAAGTTTAATCAGGTGGTACATTTTCTTCGCAATCACAAGCCAGAAAAACACCTGGTCTTCTTCAGGTAATCCTGTGGTCTTTGTTGAGAGTCCGGAGTTCATCCACATCCAGAATGTGGGCCAGTGTGGCCTTTGGTTTTGGGATTCTGTCTAAGATGGTTCTCTCTTGAGTGCTTTTGGCTACAAATAACTGAAAATCCAACTTCTGTGGCTCAAACATGAAGTGTTTATTTTTATCCTATAAAAAGAATTCCAAAGGTAGGTGGTTTCTGACATTGGTTTAATGTCTCAGTAATTTCAACGTCAAAATTTATGTTATTGTCTTGATCCTCCCCCTCTTATACTCACCTCATAGTTTCCAGGTGACCACTAAATAACACCCTGCCATATGTGCACTAAAGGCAGGTAATGGAGGAAAGGCAGAGGTGGAAGCACCTGGCTAAGGTGCTTACAGACTCAGAGGGAAAATGGAGCGCCCACGCCTTAGAGAGTTTCCTGGCAGGATTTTCTGGGCTGTCTCTTTAGGGCATATCCTCTTTGGAATGACCATACTCCAGTCCCCTTTTATTCTTGGGTGACAGTGGTAATTCCCAAATATCTGGGCGAAAGGATCTGATTGGTCTAACTTGGGTTATTTGCTGAGCCCTTGGAAATCCTGCTAATTGGGGAAGAAGTAGTTTGCCAGAGGAAAAGCAGCAGTGTTGTTAAATCTTATAAGACCATTTGTGTCTAATCTTTCATTGTTTTGTTCTGAATTACTGCTTCAGTTTAATTCCTTTCTCAGGATCCCAGGGAGATTGCACGTTCTAGAACATCTTTAGATAGTAGAATATATCCTTGAAGTTAAACTCGTGTTTAAGGGATTTTACCAAAAGATTGGTTGTTCATTGACTGAGAGAATTGCAGATCTGGAGCTTAGTGGTGGATGATACACAGCCAGTCCCCTCTTCATTCCCCAAGGAGGATTGGGTCTGTTACATCTGTCGTTTGCTGCTTCCCTTCCCTTAATTGCAGAAGGACCGAGATGGCCAGTGATGTTTAGGCCTCTATCCCTTCTTGCAGCACCTGTGCCTGTGTGGAGTACTATGGGAAGGCTCTGGAAGCCCTGGTGAAAGGTGTGAAGATTATGTGCATTCATGGAAAGATGAAATATAAACGCAATAAGATCTTCATGGAGTTCCGCAAATTGCAGAGGTGTGTTGGCTTCATTGGAGATAGCAGACCTCCAGCCATGCATGTGTTATCTTTCTTGTCTGGAACCCTTTTCCTTCTCAAACCTCCTTGGAATAAATGCCTAGAGCACCCATTCCTTGGTCCTCACTCCTTTTATGCTTTGCTGTGTCACTGCTGTAGTTATAGGGCCTCCCTCTTGAATTGTAGGCTCCATGAAGACAGGAGACTTGGGTATTGTGTTCCCTCCTAGATTTCCCTAGCTCAGTGGAGGGTTGTGATGACTACTGCAGAAAGGAGCAGTTTATTAGTCTTTTTGGGATTCAAACTGGGTGGTCAGGCTTGTGACTACATGGCAGAGAACTTGTGTCTGAGTGGTCATCACTTGTTTGTTTGTATAAGTAATTTTCTGTTTTTCTTAATCATTGAGCATCCTGGCTGTGTTACAAGTGCTCTTGGCTGGGTACAGTGGCTCACACCTGTTAACTCCAGCACTTTGAGAGAACCGAGGTGGGAGACTCATTTGAGTTTGAGACCTTCCTGGGCAACACAGCAAGACCCCATCTCCATAAAGTATTAAAAAAATAGCTAGGCATGGTGGTGCACACCTGTAGTCCAAGCTACAGGGAGACTGAGGCAGGAAGATTGCTTGAGCCCAACAGTTTGAGGCTGCATTGAGCTGTAATGACACCACTGTACTCTAGCCCCAGCAACAGAGAAAAACCTGTCTCAGCAACAACAAATACTGATGGTGATGAAAATGATGATCTCCTTTACTTAAATGTTGTTTTCATTTTCTAGTGGGATTTTAGTGTGCACTGATGTGATGGCCCGAGGAATAGATATTCCTGAAGTAAACTGGGTTTTGCAGTACGACCCTCCCAGCAATGCAAGGTACTGTGTGGTAGACTGCTGTTACCCTCTCTCTGTATAGGAATGTAGCTTAATGAAGTGGGAATTCTGAGTAGGAAGATAAACATACAGAGGTATTCATCAGGACATTAATTTAGCTGCTTTGGAGGCTGAGGTGAAAGGACTGCTTGAGGCCAGGAGTCCAAGACCAGCCTGGGTAACATGGTTGAGACCCATTTCTAAAACAATTAAAAAGTTAGCCAGGCATGGCTGCAGTGAGCTGTGAGCACACCACTGCACTCCAGCCTGGGTGACAGAGTGAGACCTTTTCTTTAAAAAAAAAAAAAAAAAAAAAAAAAAAAATAGCAAAAATCGGCTAATGAGGGCAGGGCACAATGGTTCATGCCTGTAATCCTAGACTCTGGGAGGCTGAGCTCAGAGGTTCGAAATCAGTCTGAGCCAGAGTGAGACCCCATTTCTAAAAATAGCTGGGCATTGTGGTGGGTGCCTGTAGTCCCAGCTACTCAGGAGGCTGAGGCAAGAGAATCACTTGAGCCCAAGAGTTTGAGGTTGCTGTGAGCTATGATGCCATAGCACTCTACTGAGGGTGACAAAGTAAGACTTTGTTTCAAAAAACAAAACAAACTAACAAAAAAATAGGCTAATGAGTGAATAACTCACTCATTCACTACTCTGGATAAAAGTGATATGATATTATAGCAATTAAAGGTATTTTTAAATACCCTAATCTCTGACAGAAATGCACGTGACATAATGTGTAAATGAAAAAAGCAATACCTAAAATCATATATGAAAATTGTAATTATTTGCTCCAAAGTAAGTATATATATTCCTAGTATGTGCTTTCAAGCACAGGAAAATGCCTATAAATATAAATCTTTAAGTGATAATGGTTACTTCGGAGATTATAGATTATTTTTATTTTATTTTTTATACTTTATTTCTCAAATTTTTTATTCTTAGGAATCTTATCTGTTTGCAAAGTCTGTTTGATTGCCAGCTATTGTGTTTCTCTCACTAGTAGGTGGCTGAGTGGAGTCTGGCGGCTCCTCATAGCACTGAGCTGCATGGCTGGAGCCTGAGCTCTGCTCAGCCATTTTCACTGGGTACCTGTTCCCATCCTGTGTCCTCACAGTGCCTTCGTGCATCGCTGTGGCCGTACAGCCCGCATTGGCCGCGGGGGCAGTGCTCTGGTGTTCCTCCTGCCCATGGAAGAGTCATACGTCAATTTCCTTGCAATTAATCAAAAAGTAAGCTTTGTTCTTTTTTATATAGAACACCCAGTGATGGGAGCTGCAGAGTTCTTTGGCACATGGTCAGAAATTTAGAAGTTGCAGACTCACAGGGACTGGGGAGGCTTTAAGGCTGTAGGGACCACTCAGTTGCCAAGTAACTAAGCTTCCTGTGGTGTCATAGTCACTGTTGGGCCCCAGGCAAGGGTACTACTTGAGAACAAGGACTCTATGCTACCATACTTTCTTACCAGGTCAGGATTATCTTGTGAAATCTTTTTAAACTTTCTTTTAAAAATTTAAGGTAACTTTTTGGATCAAGTAAAATAGTTGTGTTGGATTTGGGCTTCTAAGATAAAATGAACTGTTGTGCTTTTCAAGACTGGGAAGCATTGGGGTGAGGTGGTGCTAGCCAGAGGTGAGAATGTGGTCTCTGTGCAGTGTCCTCTGCAGGAGATGAAGCTTCAGAAAAACACAGCTGACCTTCTGCCAAAGCTGAAGTCCATGGCCCTGGCTGACAGAGCTGTGTTTGAAAAGGGCATAAAAGCTTTTGTGTCATACGTCCAGGCTTATGCAAAGCATGAATGTAACCTCATTTTCAGATTACAGGGTAAGTTAGACTTTTTCTTCACATAATTGAGTTTCCATCTTATCTATCTAATGTTCTTTCAAAGATAAAACTGCTCATTCTTATAAAAATGTTAGGCATTAATGTTTTCTAAATATTTAAGAGGGAATGTTTCTAGGCTTTGAGTAGACACAGGATCAAGTAGCCACTGGCTACAGAATATTCCCTTTTACTTTATAAAAATGTAATTATTTCAATTCTAGTTAAAATGAATCCATTAAATCTTTTTGTGGAAAATTATATTGTAGGACTGAGTGTGGTGGCTTACACCTGTAATCCCAACACTTTGGGAGGCTTAGGTGGAAGGATCATTTGAGGTCAAAAATTCAAGCCCAGTGTGAGCAACATAGTGTAAGACTCTGTCTCTCCAAAAAATGAAAAAATTAGCTGGGTGTGGTGGTGGGTGCCTGTAGTTGTAGCTACGTGGGAGGCTGAGACAGAATGATTCCTTGGGTCTAGAAGTTGGAGGTTACCATGAGCTGTGATCACACCACTGCCCTTTACTAACTGATGTTTTGGCTCAAATTAGACCTTGATCTTGCCAGTCTTGCTCGAGGTTTTGCCCTGCTGAGGATGCCTAAGATGCCAGAACTGAGAGGAAAGCAGTTCCCAGACTTTGTGCCCATGGATATTAATACTGATACTATACCATTTAAAGATAAAACTAGAGAAAAGCAGAGGCAGAAACTACTGGAGCAACGAAGAAAAGAGAAAACAGAAAATGAAGGGAAAAGAAAATTCATAAAAAATAAAGCGTGGTCAAAGCAGAAGGCCAAAAAGGAAAAGAAGAAAAAAATGAGTAAGAAAAGGAAAAGAGAAGAGGTAAAATTTGTGATTTTCTGTATTATATTTCAACTTAGAATCCTAAATAAATTTTATTGCAATAGAATCTTCAATTAGAAATGTGCATGTGGGTTCTCAGATTTATTACCTTACCAGCTAGTGTGGGGAACTTGCTGTATTTGTGGCAGCTGATGAAAGAGCTTATAGTTCCTGATTAAAAATTGCTGGTTTTGGACAGGCCTGGTAGGTTATGGCTGTGATCCCAACACTATGGAAGGCCAAGGTAAGAGAGTTATTTGAGGCCACGAGGTAGAGACCAGCCTGGGCAACTGTGGGACCCCCACCACTACTAACAGAAATTAGCCAGGCATGGTGGTGTGTGTAATCCCAGCTACTTGAGAGGTTGAGGGCGGATCACTTGAGCCCAAGAGTTCAAGGTTACAATGAGCTATGATTGTGCCACTACTGTCCAACCTGGGCAACAGAGTAAGACCCTGCCCTTAAAAAAAAATGCTATGTCACTAGACCACTGTTGCTGAGAAATTCAGTAGTTGTTGGTTTCTTCTGAACTTAGGGTTCTGATATTGAAGATGAGGACATGGAGGAACTACTTAATGACACAAGGCTCTTGAAAAAGTTAAAAAAAGGCAAAATTAGTGAAGACGAATTTGAGAAGGGATTGTTGACAAGTGGCAAAAGAACAGTTAAGACAGCAGATTTAGAGATCTCAGATTTGGAAGATGACACCTGATTCCAGTGCCACAGACAAACCCACCAAGACACACCTGGCCCCACCCTCAGCAAAAGGTTCCTGTTTGTCTTTACTGCAAATCAGAATTTCAGGAGACTTCTGAAAAGAATCCTTCCAGACTTGGGGGGAAATGAGAGATTTCACACTTGTGAGTATTCTATAAAAACACAGCAGTCTTGAGGAATTCTATCAGAGAAAATGTAAAATTATTTGATACAAATATTATCAGTATTTGTGTATCTTGATCACTTATGGAAGAGCTCGTTTCTTTTGAGGTTATACTTACTTTTTTCAAAGGTACTGAAATGTACTTGATTATTAAAGTTCCTTCATACTTTGAGGCACTGACCTCCCTGGGTGTTCTTGTCCCTGGACTTCAGCTACCCTGTGACGCCTTGCACAGGGCACCAACAGGGGTGGCTAATGTGCTGAGGGTTTTCTAAGAATAGTCCCGGTGCTGTTTATTGGTGAATAGCTGAAAACCAGGAAGCAAGTGGGAAAGAAAACCACTATAATTTTATGCTTTGTGTTGAATAAACTGTATAACCTTCTAATTGATTGTGTCTTAGTATGGCTGCCTACTGTTTTCACAAAAATGGCCAATACATTTTAGGAGTCAGCTTGCAAACTGATGCGACACCATATCAAAACCCTTATTATATAATTTATTTGAAAAGATGTAACTTTGTTCTCAAGTAGAATTTTAAAAAGCTATTTAGTCCCAAACATGTTTAAAGGAAAGTTCACACCTTTTACAGATACAGAATTTCAGTTTACAAATAATTTTGGAAGGCATCTCCTTCAGTGGTGATGCAGGATCTTACTGCTAAACGCTGTTTCTGCTTTCCTTGTGTACGGTTTTTATTCCATTTGTCTTGATCCTGCTGGGACGTGTTCAGCACGGAAGGCCAGATGCAAATTCAGTATTGTTCCTTATGCCTTCCCTTTCTCACATGTGTAATTTATTGTCCTGGCCAGTTGTTAGCCATTTATTGGAGAGGGCATGGCTGTAGTTAGGAATGGCTGCTTTTCAGTCTTTATCTTTCATGGATGTGTTTGGCAAATCAGTCTGGAGTACAGGGGAGGAGGAAAGGAGGTGGACTTAGGTACACCTTTCATTGGTTAAGTAGCCTATAATCTAACTTTTAGTTCTGGAAACTGTAAGCACGTTTAGGTTGGGTTTCAGAACCATGGACAAGTTTTAGGTGGGACTGAAATAAGAAAGATTCTCTACGATTTATAATTTTAAATCCTTAGTCCATAAATCTTCAATAAAAAACAACTCAGTTTTGGCCCGGCTCACTGGGAGGTCATGTGGCTGCTCACCTCAGCTGTACGTTGGCAGGAGAGGGCCCGGTGGTTATAGATAGAGCTTGATGAGTTCATCACTGACTGCTGAGGGGGTCAGCACTCCCAGGTCTGTAAACAGCAGCGTGATTAGGGAAGGGGCAGTGTAGTCAACCCACGGATGCT
This sequence comes from Loris lydekkerianus, assembly GCA_963574355.1. NCBI lineage: Eukaryota > Metazoa > Chordata > Mammalia > Primates > Lorisidae > Loris > Loris lydekkerianus. Next base: position 13,452 of record CAUYPK010118939.1, read on the forward strand.
CCTCTCTGAGATCTTGTCCAGTCTGCACAGACCTGAGAGTATCTGCTTTATACTGAGGAGATAAGAAGCACACGTTAGCCTGCCCTGAACCTTCAGGGCTCTGAACCAGTGATGCTGTGGCTTGAGCTATGACTGTGCTACTGCTCATAACTGCTCTCTGAAGATGGGGGAAGCTAGCTCTGCAGCACACTGGGGGGGGGGGGGGGGGTGGTATGGGGAACCCCCCACCACCCACAAATGGGTGGCACATTGCCAAAGCAAATAGTTTAACCAAAACAAAAACACCACAT
>CAUYPK010118940.1:0-13275 GCA_963574355.1 Loris lydekkerianus
GAAACACCTAGCAATTAAAAAATATATACACAAATGGGTGGGACCTGTGGAACAAAGGGGTAGAGCACCAGGCCCATATGCCGGAGGTGGATGGTTCAAACCCAGCCCGGGCCAAAAACTGCAAAAAAAAAAAAAAAAAAAAAAAAAAATCTATACACAACAGACCACAGAACATGGTTTGCCAATGCCTGCTGTAACATACCACGTATTTTAGTAACTCATTTTGTATTATATATGTCTCTAGCTCTCCTCTCCCCTCCAGAGTAGGAATTCCTTAAGCTCGGAGATCTTAGTCTATTGTGGTTACTACTTAATTCCCAGTGCTAACATGTGCCTGGCACACAGTAGGTTCTCAGCCAGTACTCCTGAATGGAAGTATGAATGACTCATAATATTTGATTTAAGGTCCTCAGTATTGTGGTGAGCCACTATAATGAATGCCGTTGGTATTCCACCCAGATCTCAGAATCACCTGCACCAGCACTGCATGTCCATTCCCCAGACCATGAAGTCTCTGTTGCTAAAGGCTCCCACCTGTAGCCTTCCTTAGAGTACTATCCTGGCCCCAGACCCAGAACTGGACGTGTCTGAGAGTTTATATCCAGAAAGAGATATGAAAGCTCAGCTTTCTAGCCTTACTGGGTGACAAACTTTGTGGTATACCCTAAGCTTCAGAACTCCCATGGAATCTTTGAGCCTTAGATTTCTCCAGAAATCATACCCTTAGTTGGTTTCTTCTTATTTATCCTATCCTTCCTCTATTCCATTATTGCTCTCTCCTGGGAGCACTTCCTTAACAAATCACCTGCCCAGGAATCCTCATCTCGGAATCTGATTCTGAAGAATAAATCTAAGACAGATTCAACATTGGAATTATCAGGCATTAATCCAAAAGAATTATGACTACTCAAAGATATGAAATATGGAACCACAAAGAATGAACAGACAATGAGAGACTATGAAAATGAACAATGTATCTAGGGAAAAAGGCAAATTGAACTTATAAAAAACTAAGTTACTAAAATAAACTCAGTACACAGTTTAAACAGATTAGACACTGCTAAAAAGAGAATTGGTGACCTGGAAGAAATGTATTCTTAAAAACACAGGGACAGGGTGGTGCCTGTGGCTCAGTGAGTTCAGTGCTGGTCCATATACCAAAGGTGGCAGGTTTGAACCCAGCCCAAGCCAAACTGCAACAAAATAATAGCTGAGCATTCTGGGCAGGTGCCTGTAGTCCCAGCTACTCTGGAGGCTGAGGCAAGAGAATCACCTAAACCCAAGAGCTAGAGGTTGCTGTGAACTGTGACACCACAGTACTCTAATGAGGGCAATAAAGTGAGACTGTCTCATAAAAAAAAAAAAAAAAAAAAAAAAAACACACACACACAGGGACACAGAAAATAAGAGATTAAAAGACAAAATGACAAAATGAGAAACTTCAAATATTCATGCACTCAAAATCCTTGTAGGGAAAAGAGACCCAGCAGTCTCACTCATAGGTATGTACCCTGCAGAGACTCTTGCACTTGTACCCTTGGAAACATATGTGAGAATATTAAAAATAGCATTGTCTACAACAGCTCCATATTGGAAAGAGCTATAATTTTCATCAAGAGGACAATAATTCATAGCAAACTCACATAATAGAATATGACATAGCAATAAAAATAGCAAAGAAAAATCTAGGCAATAACCTGAATACCTTATAGAAACAGTCTTATAGAACACAAAAAAATAAGCAAAACCAAACAATATGTTATTTAAGATACATATTAAATAGAAGTATTTTTAAGGCAAGGAAATGGTAAATACAAAATACACAAGATTAATAACATCTGGTGGGAAGGCAGAAGGGATAAGATCCAAAAAGTGCTCACTGATAATGTTCTAGATCTTAGGCTGGGTGGTAGAGTCACAGATGTTCATTTTAGTGTTATTCTTGAGCTTACATAAATGATCTATTCTTTTGTACATATCAAATGTTATATTTAAAGTGATGTTTGCAGGGTCTCTACAGCAAATTTTATAAATGAATATGAAGAAGCTTAAGGGGTCTTTGAAATCAGACAGACCAGAGCTGGAATCTTGTCTTACTGTGTCTTTGAGCAGGTTTCTTATCTTGGATAGACCTAAATTTTCTCACAAAATAATGTCAATAAGCCAGCTGCAATGGAAAACAAAACCAAAAAACCACTGGCAATAATATTTACCTCAAAGGGTTTGGGATTTAAGTAAGATTTCTAGGCTTAAGCTCCATGGCAGGATGGACTTCTTATTCACCTACACAACACTAGTGAACAGAACATGCATGGTGGGGCCGATTCCTCCTCCTTCCAAAATAGTAAAGTCTGCATGAGTTTTGTGGTGGTTGTTTAACTTTTTGGTTTTTGTCTTAAAGGTTGACATTTTATCTTGGTATTGGCTATATGTAACTATATGGAAGAACTAACTCTCTGGGTTCAAGTTCTTAATCTGTAAAAAAATATTATATTAGTGTAAAAATAAAAATGTTGTACTGGGGTACACAACTGTTTTTTGTTTTTGAGACAGTCTTATTTTATCACCCTTAGTAAAGTGCAGTGGAGTCATAGCTCATAGCAATCTCAAACTCCTGGGCTTAATCGATTGGTTTTTGTTTTTTAAGAGACATGGTCTTGCTCTGTCATATAGGCTGGAGTGCAGTGGTATCATCATAGCTCACTGTGGCCCCGAACACTGGGGCTCAAACAATCTTCCCATTTCAGCCTTCCAAGTAGCTGGAACTATAGGTATACGCCACCACATCCAGTTAATTTCTAAATTTTTTGTAGAGTTGGGGTCTATGTTTGTCCAAGCTAGTTTCAAACTCCTGGCCTCAAGTGATCTTCCCAACTTGGCCTCCCAAAGCACTGAAATTACAGTCATGAGCCACTTGTACCCAGTCAGAATTTAATGCTTCTAGTCCAAGATCATATGAAATGATGAATTAAGTATACTTTTCTACAAAAATGCAAATTCTACCAGGCATCCTCAAACTTTTTAAACAGGGGTCAGTTCAATGTCCCTCAGACTCTTGGAGGACTGGACTATAGTTTAAAAAAACAAACAAACAACAACAACAAAAAAACTATGAACAAATTCCTATGCACACTGCACATATCTTATTCTGAAGTTAAAAAAAAACACAACAGGAACAAATACAATCACACTGCCTCATGTGGCCCACGGGCCACAGTTTGAGGACCCCTGTCATAAATCCCAGGTCTGAGATTGTCAGAGTCGTGTTCAGTGATGGCCAGCTCAGGCGGCCATCAGTCAGGCTGTGTTTGCCTTTTGGCATGCTGCATTGGTTTGGTTCTTCTATCTTTGACCTCTGTCACTTTCTGCCTTTTCCTTTGGTTCCTATTCTTCTATGCCTTGTGACTACCATTTCTAAAACTCAGCCCTGACCATTCTTAGCATTTGAGAAGTTCACTCACTCTCAGACATTAAACTAGTGCAACTGTCAGTCATTAACAACCACACAGTAATTCCAACCCTTTCTCCTCACAAGAGTACCGATAAACCTCTGAGATCCAGGAGCTTTTTAATTTGGATCCTGCCATCACTGGATTAATACAGATCAAAAAATCCTGAGGGACTTCTGTCCTAAGACGTAATGCCCCTGCACCTCTGGCTGTGATAGGTAGAAGAGGGTCATTCTGCCCAGATGGAGCCCAGGTATCCTGCTCTCCAGCCTTGTAGACACAGAGAGACAAATCTCCAAGCCCCTCTGGTGCAAAGCCTGAGGCTCACGCGCAGCCTCCCAACACCCACTCAGTAACTCCTCAACCCAAAGAATCCTATCCTATAAGAGCCCTGTCTCTGGTTGTAATTCATGTTCCAGCCTTTATCAACTCAGAAGTACCACAATCACCACCAAACAAGAAAGTGAAGTCACAGATAGTTACAGGATGAAGGATATGATAAGCAAGACCAACTGAGAAAAATTGATTTCAGTTCCTCCCGGAAGGCATCAGCTGACCCACCTGATGTTGTCCAGGGCATCTGTTATCTGCTGTTGCTCAACATCATAGAGTTTCACCTTGAAGCCTCCACTGGCAAACAACATAGCCCAGCTTCGCCCAATGAGTCCACTAAAGGGAAATAAAATTAAGAAAGGATGCAAGTTAACGTAATTGAATACCTTTTCATAAAATTAAGAAAGGATACAAGTTAACATAATTGAATACCTTTTCATTCCTAAGCCAGATGAGTTTTTTTAGTTATATAGTATACTAGACTTAAAATATTTACAGAGGGGAAACTGAGGCACCTGGGGATTAAGTCCACACAGGTTATAGCTGCTAGAGCCACGAGATGAAACCAAGCAGCCTGACTCGGGTCCTTACTCTCAATAACTATACTGCACTTGCTATCTCAGACCTAGTGGAGAATGAAAAAGCCATGCAGAGTTCACACAGGCTCATTCAAAGGCTTAAAAACCAAAGTATGGAACATATCTACAGTCCAAACTTTGATTTTTAATCCTATTCTCCAATAAAAAGAGGCAGAAATTCTTGGAGAAATGGGTAATTTTAGGGCTGAACCAGGAAGTACACAAGATGAGCCTGGCGCATGTTGCAGTGCCGGAAATAAAGTGCTCCAAAAAGTTAAAGACCCTATGTTGACCAGCACGTCACAAGGACACAAGCTCCCACTATAAGAGCTCCCAATGGCTAAAGCTAGAACACCTTGAGCAACAAAATAAAGTAACATTGGATTATGAAACAAGGCACACAGTAAATATCTACGAATCCATACCGATATAAATGTCTAAATAAGTAAATGCATAAGAAGCCAATCTCTTGCAGAAGAATGCTGGGAATTAATATAGCTTCTCCACCCTGAGAGGCGGAGTCACTCCCCATCCAGTAGTGTGGGCTGCACAGGACACTACCTTCTAGGGAGCACAGTGCAGGCAGGGGGGTACTGGGGCAACTCAGGAGTAGAGAAACCTGACAAATGCCTCATCCTCAGCCAGGTGTTCAAGGCCAGCATCAACAGTGATGGCTGAGTGTGTGCCCTTGACACGTGACAAGAAGGGCACTTTGCCTTGGTGGCCATCTTTCCCCAAACCCACAGCTCCAGTGTATTCAAGAGGAAAACATCAGACAGACCCCTGTTGAGGCCAGTGCCCCCCAAGGTCCTCAAAAACAAAGAAAGTCTGAGAAATTGTCACAGTCTAGAGCAGTCGAAACAAGTGATAAGGAGATGTAGTGTGGTGTCCTGGATGGAATCTGGGACGTATTTTGCCCATACTAAATATGTAGGCTTTTTCCTTGCCACGATCCCTAAACAATGTAGTATAATGACTACATTGTAGTACATGTACACAGCACTGACATTTTCTCAGGTACTGTAAGTAACCTGGAGATGATGTAACCAAATGTGAGAATGTGCCTGGGTTCCATGCCAGCACTACATCATTTTACGTCCAGGACTTGAACACCCATGGATTTTAGTATCCACAGGCAGTCCTGGATCCCATCCTCCATGGAGACCAGAAGACAACTGCACTTACTTCTGCACTTTGCTGTGTGATATAATTCATTAAAATGTTTTTTAAGAAAAGAATTCCTTTGGGATGGCGCCTGTGGCTCAGTGAGTAGGGCGCCAGCCCCATATACCGAGGGTGGTGGGTTCAAACCCAGCCCCAGCCAAACTGCAACAAAAAGATAGCCGGGCATTGTGGCAGGTGCCTGTAGTCCCAGCTATTCCGGAGGCTGAGGCAAGAGAATCACCTAAGCCCAAGAGCTAGAGGTTGCTGTGAGCTGTGATGCCACAGCACTCTACCAAGGGCAACATAGTGAGACTGTCTCTAAAAAAAGAGAGAGAGAGAATTCCTTACCTATTTTGTAGTTTAATACGCAACTCCTCAAAATAACCCATCCCTTCTATGCATGTAAAAGCTTCACCACATACTGATGTGATTAGGGACCAGATCAAGTTGACTGACTAGCCCTCAGGCCTTGAGAGTAATCTCAGATCCCTCTTCCTACTAGGTGCCCTTACATCCATGTCTGCCACACAGGGGGGAAGAGGCCAGCACCCAGGAGAAAAGAGGCTGTATAGAAATGGGGGTCCTCCATTGGTCTAGAGGTCAAAGACTTTCCACAGGGTAAAACAGGTTCATCTCATCAAACAGAACTCCCCCCCACCCCACCTTCATTTGCATCACAGTGACCAGTGTGCACTGCACGGGGAGCCACCAAAGAGGGGAAGGAAGTTTTTTTTTTTTGTTTTTTTTTTTTCAAATTTCAGCTTAATATAGGGTAGAAATGACTAGGTTACAATGAGTTTCTAGGTAAAGTTCAAGTTGTAGCTGAGCCCTTCACCCACAGAGTGTGTTGTATGCCCTAACATTGTGCACATTCAGGGAGAAGGAAGCTTTCTGAAGATCATTCTTGATTAGCAAAGGTCACATCACTGCTTAAACCTCCACTGCCCAGGGAGGAAGCCACTAGCCACAGGGACTGCTAACACTGAAAAGTAGCTGTCTGAGCTGAGGTGTGCTAGTAAGTGTAATAACACTATGATAATATATGTGTACAAATATAAATAGGTAAACAAGTATAAGATATACACTGGGTTTTGAAGACAATAGAAAATATTAAGTCTTTTTTTATTACTTATTGAAATAACACATAAATATTGTTAAAACATAATATCAAAATTGATTTCGCCTGTTTTCTTTTACCTTTTTTTTTTTTTTTTCTGTAGAGACGGGGTCTATGTTGCCCAGGCTGGTCTTGAACTCCTGTCCTCAAGTAATCCTCTTGCCTTGGCCTCCCCAAAACACTGAGATTATAGGTGAGAGCCACTGCAACTGGCTTTTAACTTTTTAAATTTAACTACTAGAAAATTTAATTACATACATAGCTTGCATTTGTGGCTCACTTTACTTTTCTAATGGGTAATGTAACTTATATAGTGTTGTAAATCATTTATCTCAGGGGTCTGTTTGGTGTCAGGATGCTGAATTCCATCTTCACCCATGCTACCATTATGTTCTCACAGAAATCATAAGTCAGTCATATGTCCAAGAGGGCAGCAGTTCTTCATCCACAAAGGCAGTGGGATGGGAGGTAGGAAGGAGAGATTTGCACTAGAGCAGTTTTTAAACTTTCCAAAGACATTTTTTCAACATCCAAGTTACCATGGTCCTCATGTTTGCATGTTGCTTGCCAAATAAATTGACTCTAATAACTGTTTATAGTGAAAAATCAGTATAATACAAAAATTCAAAAGGAAATAATATATAAATATACAAAAAACCCTACAAGTCCAGAAGAAAAAGATGAATTCACCAACTGGGTTGGGGGCTTGGATAAAGTCTGAAGAACCAACAAAAAACCTGAAAACATATTCAACTACATTAGTCTAATAAATAGCAAATAAATATATGTATCAACCTAACAATGACAAATAAAATATATCTCAGAATTGCAGAGATTGAAGACTGACCACTCTCAGCATTAGGTGAAATTACGGAGAAACAGGCATGCTTATCCTGTGGTGGAAGAATGTGATCTGGCATAAACTATCTGGAAGGCAACCTAACAAACCTAATTTTGATGTTATAACAAACATGTTTATAACATTAGACCTAGGAATTTTACTTTTAGAATCTTAGGTTACAAGGGTAATGCAGAAAGATACCATTCACAGAACTTATATTAGCTAAAAGGTTAAAAACTAACCATCAAATATTCAGAACTGGTAAATTAAATTACTTACAAAGCAAATATAGCTTTTATTTATTTATTTATTTATTTTGCAGTTTATGGCCGTGGCTGGGTCTGAACCCACTACCTCTGGCATATGGGGCCGGCGGCCTACTCCTTTGAGTCACAGGCACCGCCCCAAATATAGCAAATTTTTAACAACTAAATATAGAAGTGGGTATACAGGAAATTTTTTCTATACTTTCAATGTTTATCATACAAAGTTGAGGAAATCAGTTATATTTCATATAACATGTGTTAAAGGCAAAGCAGGTTTATCTCTATTGTAGCAGGTTGCAGGACCTGTATTACCCATCTTCCTTGAGGACCTGCAGCAGAAAGCTGACTCCTGGGACACAGCTGGTATCCCTCCCTGACCTGGTAGCTCATGTCTAGGCAGTCCCTGATAAGCGGGCAGGACATGCACTCCTGGCCAGAGGTAGCCAATCAGCTGGCTCACTAGCACCTGTGCTCTCTGTACCTAGGCAGAGCTGAGCCAATCAAATTTCCTCTCCTGAAAACTAGACCTAAACTATAGAAACTATGAATCAGTAACCAGCACTGTGCCTGAAAGAGCACAAAGTTAAGGCTGGAAGAGTGTGCAGGAAAAACTCACAGGGGAGGGAAGAAAGCCAGCAAGACAAGAAAGGGGCATCTACAGAGGAACCCCATCTAGGAGAGGCACAGAGATCAGATGGGGCTTTCTTGCCCCAAAAGGCCCTAAAACAATTGGCTTCCTGTCCTGAACACCTGCGACCTCTTATTAACTTCTGAATGGCAGGATACCTGGGGACCACGTAAGGGGAGCCCATAATAGAGGTACTTTTTTTTCCCACCCAAAAGGTATGGCACAAACTGAGACCCCACCAAGACTTGTTTATTATTTCCTTTATAATGAAACATTTAAAGATATGGAACATTTCATTAATAATGGAACATTCCTTTTAATGTGAACATTCATATTAATAGCAATTTTTCACTATAAACAGTTATTAGGGTCAATTTATTTGGCAAGCAATATGCAAACATAAGGACCATGGTGACTTGGATGTTGAAAAAAATGTCTTTGGAAAGTTTGAAAACTGCTCTAGTGCAGTCCCACTCTTTCCCATGCTTTAAAGTTTCTAGACTCCTAAATCTCAACTGGTACTGCAGAAAGCTAATGCATACACACACAGTACGCAAAGCAGCAGGGGAGAAAATAAACTGGATCAATACTGTCATGAATGCACTTTGAATAAATCTCTAGATATATCTAAATAAGTAATATATAAGGTTATTTATTGCATAAAAGTTGAAGTAAAACTTCCTACACTTGTGATCGAAGTCTATTATGATATTTTGCCAATAAGAACTACCCTGTTTCCCCAAAAATAAGACAGTGTCTTATATCAATTTTTGCTCCCAAAGATGCGCTAAGTCTTATTTTCAGGGGATGTCTTATTTTTCCATGAAAAAGAATATGGTACACACATATTGTTCGCAGTGTCCCATCCGCTCTGATCCTCCTGTTCTTCTACATGCATCTGCGAAAGTCTCCTCCTCTCTCCCGCCCTGCGCTCACTGCTCACTCTGACTTCTGCTCCACCTCCACAAAGCAGTGACATCAGGACTCCGCCTAATGTCACTGGTTGCTAGATGCCAGTCAGAGGGGGCCCTAGCAACCAGTTTATCGTAAATTAATTTTCATTCCGAGACATAGCCTGGGGTGGGCCTTATTTTCGGGGGATGCCTTATATTTCACCCAGAAGGAAACCTGTAAGTAGGTCTTATTTTCGGAGGATGTCTTATTTTCGGGGAAACATGGTACTAAATAGAGGGAGGAGCAAGATGGCAGCCGAGTAACAGCTTCCTTGCAACTGGGCACTGTGAGTCTGGGGAGACAAGACTCCAAGCATCTCTGGCTGGTGGGATCTGCCTGTAAACATTCCTTTGAGAACACAGAAAGTCAGTGAGAGACTTCGGGACCCCAGGAGAAGGACAAAAGCAATGGAAAACTGGCAAATGGTTGCATGTGTTAGTTTAGTCTAACCCCGCTGGCAGCTGTAAGTACAGCACCAGTGAGATTGCAAACTGTAAAGGCCTTAACTGTAAGCTGCTTTGGTTTTTTTGGACTTGGCACTCAGTTGAACTACCTTGGGAGAACATGGGCAAGAGTGTGGAGGAATTTAAGTGTTGTCTAGGGCCCCAGACTGAGCCGCTGAGGCAGACAGAGCTAATAGTGTTCAGCTGTGGGTCACGCAGAGCCATTGTGTGAGAAGTGCCACGGTAAATTCCACCTTCAGGATTGCAGAGCAAGGATTGCGAATCTAGGGACTGAGCACCCTAAAGGTGGGGACTGAGACACCTTGCAGCCTTAGCCCTCAGAGGCATAAGTGAGATCGGTTTTGGAACACTGGTTAAGTGGATAGCCACTTCAGGAGTGATCCCAGCAACAAGCACTTTCCTGGGAAAGCTTCTGCTTAGCAGTTTAAAGTGCCTTTTACAATAGCTGAGGAGAAATTTAGGGTCTCCACTTTAGGCTCTCCACCCTGAGGGGTTTGAGAAATCAGCAGAGGCCTCCAATCTCCATCTCATACAGGCATATCAGCATTATGATTAACATCTCATACCCCAGAATATCACCTGTTGCCTAGACACTATTCAGCAAAAGATATATACTGCTTTCTTTTGGGTTTTTGTTTTGTTTTGTTTTGGTTGTTATTGTTGTTCTTGTTGTTTTGTTTTTTAATTTCAACATTTCCCCTATAGACTTTTCTTTTTTTTTATTTATTTTCTTTCTTCATTTTTCTAGTTTAAATATATTTTCCCATTATTGCCTTTTTCAAAGATTAGAACTTCATTTTTGCTAGTGTTTCTACCCCTATTATTTGGTTTTTTCCCCCAATTTCATCCCATAAAGTTTTCTGTTTGCTTGTTTTGGTTTGATTTTTAGCATTTTTGTCTTTCCTCCCTACTTGGTGGAGGTGGGGTACTGTGTTCAAACAGGCTAGCAAAGAGCTGCTGACCTAAAGGGAACCACCCAACTCGATGCCCCCAGAGGTTGAGGGGTTTTTAAGGACTCATCGAAACCCTGCTCCAGAGGCACGGAAACTTAAAGACCAAGAGGAAGTGAAAGGAAAATTAGGGCATGGAAACAGACAAAAGAAATCACTCATTAGAAAGAATCAGCAGAAAAATCCTGGCAACTTGAAAAAACAGTCCAGAGCAATCCCCCCTCCCCCCATAAGGGACCGTGAGGTAGCTACTGCAGAGGAGTCCACCTATAAAAAAATGTTAGAAATGACAGAAAGGGAATTTAGAATACAGATGATGACACAAGATGGTGGACTGAAGCCAGCTTTCCACAGAGGCTCCTGTCCTGAAGGAGAGTTAAGGGATGAAAATTTAGCACGTACCCTATGGATTTGAGCAGCATCTAGAGAGAACGCTGAAGAATGCACATCCACCCCGCTGAGGAGAGCTGTGACCACAAGGACACAAACAAAAGGTACAAAACCCATCACCAAGCGGACAAGAGTGCCCCCTCCCCCATCAGATCAAATTAAGAGCCCCACAAACAAACAGGCAGAAATCAAAGGCCCTCCCACTACACTCCACGGGAGAGACCTACTGAAATCTGGACCTACCTCCCCTACTAGGGTGCCAGGGCATTCTCATAACAGGATAAAACTCTATAAAACTGTAGATAAACTTTGCCTGCAACTCTAAACTCCCAGCCCTCCTTGGGCAGCAATATAACCAGGCAGAAAGCTGAACGGATCTGAGTGGGCTCGCTGCCAGTGACTCCCGGCTCCTGGCGCTCCCCCCCCCACTCTAGAATCTGGAGGCCCAAGCAGCGGGGTGGCTTGGCAGAAAGCTGAACGGAACTGAGTGCGCTCACTGCCAGTGACACCCGGCTCCAGGCACTCCCCCCTCCCTCCACTCAGGGATCTGGAGGCCAGGCGGCGGGAGGGGTGTCCAGGCAGAAAGCTGAACGGAACTGTGCTCACTACCAGTGACTCCCAGCTCCTGGCGCTCCCCCCCTCCCCTCACTCTGGGAACTGCCAGTGACTCCTAGCTCCTGGTGCTCCCCCCTTCCCCTCACTCTGGGATCTGGAGGCGTGAGTGTGGCTGGGCAGAAAGCTGAATGGAACTGAGTGCGCTTGCTGCCTGCGACTCCGGGCTCCTGGCATTCCTCCCCTCCCCCCACTCTGGGATCTGGAGGCCTCAGCAACAGTGGGGCGGCAAGAAAGAAAGCTGAGCAGAACTGAGTGTGCTCGCTACCCACTGCTCAGGGCTCCTGGCACTCCCCCACCCCCGCCCTCACTCTGAGAACTGGAGGCCTGAGCAGCAGCGGGACAGCCGGGGAGAAAGCAGAGCAGTAGCTCCTGGAGGCGGCTGAGGCCACACCCCCTGTCTCCCTAGGCAACCAGTGGAGACCACCCCTGAGTAAAGGATTTGCCTGAAGCATCTCACTGATCCAGAAAGCTCCCAGGGCAGGGCAACTCAGAGAACTGAGACTTCTACCCAGAGTAAGTGCTTTACAAGGGTCAAACAGAAACCAGCTAAAAATAAGATGGATCCAATTAGACCCACCACACCAGACAGGGCCCCAGTCTCTCAAGCCACAACGCCATACAGCCCATCAACAAAGCCCCAGGGGAAAAATCAAAGGGAGTAAAATAACCATGGGGTGGAATCAGCAGAAAAACTCTGGTAACATGAATAACTAGAATAGATCAACCCCCCAAAGGAAAGATATGGCAGATGTAATCGAAGATCCCATTCACAAACAACTGGCTGAGATGTCAGAAATCGAATTCAGAATTTGGATTGCAGACAAGATTAATAAAATGGAATGAGGAATCCGAGGAGAAATTCAAAAGTTGTCTCAAGAATTTAACGAATTTAAAGACAAAACCACCAAAGACTTAAACAAACTAAATCAAGAATTTGCAGCCCTCAGAGACATGAAAAATACAGTAGAATCCCTCAGCAACAGAATGGACCAAGCAGAAGAAAGGATTCCTAACACTGAAGATAAAGCCTTTGAACGCTCCCAAACTGTCAAAGAGGAAGAGAAATGGAGAGCAAAAACGGATCATTCTTTCAGAGAGCTCTGGGATAATTCAAAGAAGACTAATATACGAATAATAGGAGTTCCAGAAAATGATGACGTGGCCTCGATGGGCACAGAGGCCCTTCTGCATGAAATTATGAAAGAAAAATTTCCAGATATGCGTAAGGATCCTGAAATTCAGATAGCAGATGGCTTCAGAACCCCAGCACGATTTAATCCCAATAAGTCATCACCCAGGCATATCATAATTAGTTTCACTAAAGTTAATATGAAGGAGAAGATTCTCAAAGCAGCCAGGCAAAAGAAAACCATTACATACAAAGGCAAGAATATTATTATGACTGCAGACCTCTCTGCTGAAACTTTTCAAGTCAGAAGAGGCTTGTCATCAACTTTTAATCTCCTAAAGCAAAATAACTTTCAACCTACGATCTTGTACCCAGCTAAACTGAGTTTCATTTATGA
>CAUYPK010118941.1:0-26886 GCA_963574355.1 Loris lydekkerianus
TTTTGTATGGAACCAGAAAAAACCCTCGATAGCTAAGGCAGTTCTTAGTAATAAAAACAAAGCTGGGGGTATCACCCTACCAGATTTTAGGCTGTACTACAAAGCCATAGTGGTCAAGACAGCGTGGTACTGGCACAAAAATAGAGACATAGACTTTTGGAATCAAATAGAAAACCGGGAAATGAAAGGAACATCTTACAACCACCTAATCTTCAATAAACCAAACAAGAACATACCTTGGGGGAAAGACTCTCTATTCAATAAATGGTGATGGGAAAACTGGATATCAACATGTAAAAGACTGAAAGTGGACCCACACATTTCCCCACTCACAAAAATTGATTCAAGATGGAAATGGACTTAAATTAAGGCACGAAACAATAAAAATCCTCAAAGAAAGCATAGGAAAAACACTGGAAGATATTTGCCTGGGGAAAGACTTCATGAAAAAGACTGCTGTGTCAATTGCAACAACAACAAAAATAAACAAATGGGACCTAATTAAACTGAAAAGTTTCTGTAGAGCTAAGGAGACAACAACCAAAGCAAAGAGACAACCTACACAATGAGAAATGATACTTGCATATTTTGAATTAGACAAACGCTTGATACCTAGGATCTATAGACAACTCAAATTAATCCACATGAAAAAAGCCAACAATCCCATATATCAATGGGCAAGAGACATGAATAGAACCTTCTCTAAAGAAGACAGATGAATGGCTAACAAACATATGAAAAAATGCTCATCATCCTTAATTATTAGAGAAATGCAAATCAAAACCACCCTGAGATACCATCTAACCCCAGTGAGAATGGCCTACATCACAAAATCTCAAAATTGTAGATGCTGGCGTGAATATGAAGAGAAGGGAACACTTTTACACTTCTGGTGGGACTGCAAATGAATACAACCTTTTTGAAGGAAGTATGGAGAACCTTCAAAGAACTCAAGCTAGACCTCCCATTTGATCCTGCAATCCCATTACTGGGCATCTACCCAGAAGGAAAAAAATCCTTTTATCATAAGAACACTTGCACTAGACTGTTTATTGCAGCTCAATTTACAATCGCCAAAATGTGGAAATAGCCTAAATGCCCACCAACCCAGGAATGGATTAACAAGCTGTGGTATATGTACACCATGGAATACTATTCAGCCATTAAAAAATGGAGACTTTACATCCTTTGTATTAACGTGGATGGAAGTGGAACTATTATTCTTAGTAAAGCATCACAGGAATGGAGAAGCATAAATCCTATGTACTCAATTTTGATATGAGGACAATTTATGACAATTAATGACATGGTGGGGGTGAGAGAAGGGGAGAGCAGAGAGAGAAAGAAGGAAGGAGGTGTGGGGAAAGGTAAAGCAGAGAAAGGGAAGGAGAAAGGGGTGTGTGTGCCATGCCTTTTAAGGGCAAGACATGATTGTAAGAGGGACTTTACCTAACAAATGCAATCACTGTCACCTGGTTTCTTGTACCCTCAATGAATCTGCAACAATAAAAAGGGGAAGGAGCAGTAAAAAAAAAAACTTCACTGGTATGTTTTCCAAGGAAATAGCCTTTTGTTGTACAATAAGTTTTATAGAAATCTGTTTCTTGAAAATTTTCAATAATGGGGAAACTTCTCCATCAATAGAAAATCTAAAACCTTATTGGACAACTCTAATTGTTATATAAATAAGGAAAAATCTTTAGAGTGGGCCACGATTGTTGCCTCTGAAAGTATAATTATGGCATGTAAAAGAAGCCACACAAAAAATAAGTATTTGAAGAACTGTCAGTTTGCAGAGGCATATAAAAGATAGCTGTATACTTATCTTCTTCAGAACGAACAAAGATTTCATGTATTTCTAATTGAATGTGTAGGTTTAGATGCCCCATTTGTGTTCTCATCATGGCATTACCAGCAGTAGGATCCTGGAAAATCTTACTCATTTTCTCGTTGGTTCTGTTTCTACTTATGTGGAAAGCATGATAATCAGGTTCCTTTTAGCTCATGGGAGATACCCAATACGTGTACACATGTATACTAACAGAATAAGGTCATTATTTTCTTCAGCTATGAGAAAAGATTCATAGATTAGATATTCTAATCCTTGATTTTCTAAATAGAAATGTAGAGGGCTTAATTATCAAACAAGGTCCCACAGGTGCCAGGATTTAGAATCAGGACATCTACTTTATTTTGTGTGATGGAAGGCTGGGTGAAATTCTCAGTGAGAAAGTAAGGAGTAGAACCTTTTCTGGAATGAGAATCTTATGACCTATAGTCAAACAAGTTGGGCAGAGCATTTCTTTATGGCCAGTTTTTACATAGAATAAATTTAGTTTTTATGGCTGGTTTTTGGAAAAAGAGATTGTGGCTTTTATGATCCATTTTGGGGAAAGGGGATTCTAGTTTCTATGGCTAGCCTCAGAACAAATGGGACGTGGAGAAAGGAAGACAGAAGAAGGTCAGAGTAAAACTTTTGCTTCTGTGGCCTTCAATTTGGGGCTCTGTTTTCTGAGCCCAACAGAGATGTTGGCGTGGATGTGGAGAAAAGGGAACACTTTTGCTCTGCTGGTGGGAATGCAAATTATTACATTCATTTTGAAAATATATATGGAGAACACTTAGAGATCTAAAAATAGATCTCTCTCTGCCATTCAATCCTGTAATTCCTTTACTGGGTATATACCCAGAAGACCAAAAATCACATCATAACAAAGATATTTGTACCAGAATGTTAATTGCAGCCCTATTCATAATTTCTAAGTCATG
Organism: Loris lydekkerianus; assembly: GCA_963574355.1. Lineage (NCBI taxonomy): Eukaryota > Metazoa > Chordata > Mammalia > Primates > Lorisidae > Loris > Loris lydekkerianus. The sequence continues at coordinate 2,770 of CAUYPK010118941.1, forward strand.
GAAAAAGCCCAAGTGCCCATCAATCCACGAATGGATTAATAAATTGTGGTATATGTACACCATGGAATATTATGCAGCCTTAAAGAAAGATAGAGACTTTACCTCTTTTATGTTTACATGGATGGAGTTGGAAAATATTCTTCTTAGTAAAGTATCTCAAGAATGGAAGAAAAAGTACCCAATGTACTCACCCCTACTATGAAACTAATTTAGGGCTTTCACATGAAAGCTATAACCCAGTTACAACCTAAGAATAGGGGGGAGGGGGAAAGGGAGGGGAGGGAAGGGGGAGGGGGTAGAGGGAGGGGGGACAGATGGGATCACACCTGTGGTGCATCTTACAAGGATATGTGTGAAATTTAGTAAATGTAGAATGTAAATGTCTTAGCACAATAACTAAAAAAACGCCAAGAAGGCTATGTCAACCAGTGTGATGAAAATGTGTCAAACGGTTTATGAACCTAGTGTATGATGCCCCATGATCATATCAATGTACACGGCTATTCTTTAATAAAAAAAAAAAAAAAATGGTTTCACTAAATTCTTATAGTGCTAAGTGTTATTTCCCGTGATTTTGTCTTACCTCTAGACTTGGCAAAAGTTTTGAGAGGCTTTGAAGGCTGAAGATAAAAATAAGTGACTAAAAATAAATTATCCTTGAATCAAGTTTTCCTAAGCTTGGAAATACCAAAAGAGTCATTGGGAAAGAGATTTCTACATAAAATGAAGATTTAGAAAATAAAATTTAGATTAGTAGATTCAGTCTCCCTTCCCTAAAGAAAAAGTTAATCAAGGTGGTGGCGCCTATGGCTCAAGGGAATAGGGTGCCAGCCCCATATATTGGAGTGGCAGGTTCAAACCCGACCATGGTCAAAAACTGCAAATAAAAGTTAATCATGGCAATTGAGATTACATTATTAGTATTTACTACTATAATTCATAAAAAAATTTCATATTGGCATCATTACCTAGATAATGTAACTTAAAGAAAAGCAAATACATAAATAATTTTCCTAGTATCTCTTTTTTATAAAATGAAATTGGTTTCTATAAATGTATTCATTTTAACATCATTAAAAAACATTTTTCTAATGATCTGCATTTTTACTATTTTGATAGAATGCTTTTGCACTATTTTCTCATTATTTAATTTAGGGGCAATCACTTAGATTGATGTTTTTTATTTTGATCAGAATGATCACATTTATGAACTTACATTTACATAAATTTATATGTATGGAAATTTAAATGTATGACATTTCAAAATATTCAGATATGCATAACTAAAAAAAAAAAAAACAGAAGTGTGTCTTAAATGGGTGTTCTACAGAGTTTAACACAGTTCCTGCCATATTATTCTGTGTATAGATACATACGAAAAGATATACATATATATGTTTAGCAAAGTTTTAGAGAAGTAAACGCTGGAGAACTATTGAAGTGACATATTTTAAAGGGCATTTTCTGTGGAAAAGGGGTCACTAATTAGTAAATGCACTGAATCATTCAAGTCACTGAGATACTCAGATGTTCAGAGTTCACTGCAAGTTTGATTTGAAAACCTTTTAGTTGGTTGGCTAGAACTAGCTCTATAACACAGAAGATTCTCTCTAATAGATAATGTGTGAGAGTTTTACAATAAAATGATCAAACCTTTATTATCTGTGACATTTTTGTGATGCAGATGTTGCATTCTTATGCAAAATGTAAGAGATAATTGTTATAAAATACTGTGCTGAAATTAAGCTGATTATTCTATTTGATTTAAAATGTCATGTAGTAAAGGTTATTTTCACTCATTAAGATTAAATGCATGTGGCCATATGTTAAAATAATCTTTTGAATTGAAAGTATACTCAGCAGAAAATTGTCAACAAACTCAGAAATATCTAAAGAAAAATAGCTTTCCTTTTTATTTGCCAAAGCATCTACTCTCAATTAAAATGTCTTTCTGTTACACTCATGGATGACACTTCATTATGACAAATCTAACATTTAAAACACTAAATCATTCTATATATAAATTTGATGGCATTTTGATATTAAAATGTGTAAAATCTGTCTATAGCCCAGAAATGGAACATCAGCAAAGCGGATTATTGGTCGACCCAAATAATAATGTAGCCATTAAGAGGATAACATTTTCCAATTGCAATTACATGCTCTAATTTTAAAGGGGCTATCATTTACAATAATTTGGCAGATTTGGTCCATATTTCTTTTAGAAATTCATTTCTTCATTATTCCTCAAAACAATTTATGGTGCATTTTATGTTGGGGAAGATAATTTGCTTATTTTATTGTGAATGGAAATCAGTAATTACATACAATCCCATTTCCTGCAGTAATAAAGTTAATTCATGGTACTAATTTTATACAGAATATAAGGTTGTGTTAGTTATGAAAATGTAACTGTGGTAAATGCCTCTATTATAACCGAATTTCCTTGGACTTGATGAAAAAAGAAATGTTGACTTACTAATAATAATTCCATGGATGAGTTTGTGACAAACCTAAGAGTCACTTGCCCTTCTGGCAGTGTTTTTGAAATATCTCCTGTCCACACTCTGGCTTTGAATAGAAGTGAGTTTGAATTGTGACTTCTCTACTTCTATGTTAAGTGACTTTGGGCAAGAAACAGCTTGCCTAAGACTTAATTTTATTAATCAGCAACATAGAGGAAAAATGTAATGCTTATCTCACAGAGTTGTTGTTAGGGTAAAGCAAGGATATACATGTGAAAATTTAGTTTTTTTCCCATATTTATGGATATATCATACGTGTTTTGAAGTTACCTGACAAATAATGAATCAAAAATACCTATTTATCCACAACCAATTCTTTTACTATAAGACCCTTATATTAGAGGAAGAATATACTAAAAGTGGGAAGAAGAAAGGAAAAATGGATTGATTTTTAATTTTGGCAGACATTTCTCTTGGGTTGTTAGGAACTGTTAATAATATTATTAATAATATTAATATTAATAATGTTATGTCTTTCAATCCATTAACATGAAATGTCTCTCTAATATTTTAAGGTTTTATAAAATTTTTCAAGTCTTTCATAGTTTCTTGGATATCAGACTTCAATTATTATTATTATTATTATTTGTGACAGTCTTAAGCTGTCACCCTGGGTAGAGCACCATAGTGTCATAGTTCATAGCAACCTCCAACCCGGAATCAAGCAATCCTCTTGCCTCAGTTTTTTCTATTTTTAGTGGTGACAGGGTCTCGCTTTTGCTCAGGCCGTTCTCAAACTTATGAGCTCAAGCAATCCACCCGCCTCAGCCTCCTAAAGTGCTAGGATTACAGGCATGAGCCACCATGCCCCGCCTGCATTTTTTTATTATTAAAAGTAATACCACCTGGTTTATGACTTCTGATGCTATTGTAAATGGTACTTTTTATTTGATTTGTCAGATGTTCATTGTTAGTTTATATAAATGAAATTTCTGCTTTATATTGACATTGTAGCCTGTGTTACTTTCATTAATTCAGTTGTTTTAGCAGTTACTTTAGAGTTTCTTTAGGAGTTACATATGTATATGCATAAAAGAAACTTTTACATCTTTCTTTTAATATTTCATAATATGTACGCTCATTGTTTATTTTCTTTCTATTTATTGCATGAGATAAGACATCAAGCATGATGTTGAATAGCACTCATCAGGGGAGTACCAACATTTTTCTTTACTCCTGATATTAAAAAGAAATCATTAGTCTTTCAATAATAAGTATGCTATTAGTACTAGAAATTTCACAGATTTCCCTATCTGAATGAGAAAGTACCTCTTTTGCTGTGAGATTTTTATCATGAATGTGGATTAAATTATGTCAATGCTTTTTCTTCTATTCATTGACATAATCATTTTTTCCTTTATTCTGTTAACATGGTGAATTTCACTGACTGATTGGATTTTCAAATGTTAAAGCTGTCTTTTTATTTTCCTTTTCCCCTTTTGTATATTGCTGGATTCAACTTGCAAATATTTTGATACTTGTGTCTGAGATACTGATTGGGAATTTTATTTATTTTTATTATGTTCTTGCCTTTTTTTCTTATCAAGGGTAGGCAGTCCTCATACAATAAATTAAAATGTGTTCCTCCCTCCACTACTTTCTGAAAGACTTTTTTAAAAGCTTGATACTATTTTTTCCATTAATGTTCTCCAAAATTCAAGCAGAAAGCCATCTGGACCTGAAAATTTTTGTGGGAAGATTAATTATAAAAATTCAATAAATTTAGCAAATACAGTTATTATAATTATCTATATCTTCTTTTGCCAATGTGTTAATTAGTGTTTTTGAAAGAATGCATCTTTTTATGATTTGGCAAACTGATAAGCCTCAAGCTGTTCATAACTAAAGTATCTGCATTGATGCTACCTTTTTCTTTTCTGATACTGTGTTTTTCACTTTTTCTTAAACCCTTAGTCAGTATAGTTCTAGTTTTATTAAGGTTATTTTATTTTCTTCAATTTCATTTTTTGAAAGGGGGTTAATATTTCCACACCTATATAATAATTAGCATCATTGACTTTTCTTCATGTTTATCTGTTTATTTCCCCTCTAAGCTTTATTTGCTTTTATTTGTTTTGCATTAATTAGGTTGTTTTTACTGGCTTTTTATGGTATGCATTTGCATAATTGATTATATGCCTTCTTTTCTAATATAAGCAATGGAAGTTATAATTTTCGCTCTTAACACTACTATAGTGGTAGCTTATATGCTATGTTTTAATATTCAGTTCTAAGTTTTTTCTAATTTTGTGAGCTTTTTTAAAACCATAAGTCGTTTGTATATGTTGTTGGATTTTTTAAATCTCACTCCTTTGATTTCTAATTTAATTCTATCTTAGAATACTTATTCTATGATGTTGAACCTTTCAGTGAGTTTAGCATTACGGTTCAAAATACTATCTAACACTTTTAATGTTCTATGTGCTCTTGTGAAATGAATATTCAGTATTTGTGGTACCTGGTATTATATATGTACCACAAATTTAGTTTACTACAATATTTAGTTTTAATTTTATTTAATTCTCTAAATCCTTACTAAGTTTTGTGTACTTTTCCCATCAGTTACTGAGTGTGAATTGTTTGGCTTCTTGGAAAATGCCCTGTTTGTCTCTGATAACCTTTCTTCCTGAGGTCTATTTTGTTTAATATCCACATAGGCATACCTGCTTTTGCTTACTGTTTTCATTGTTTTCTTTTAAACTATTTTCCAATACAGAGCACCATTCATAAACAGGATGTAATTGGGTCTCACTTTTGATCTAATCTGATAATATGTCTTTATTTTTAAAAAATTTTTTTTATTGTTAAATCATAGCTGTGTACATTAGTGCAATCGCCTGTACCCATTATAAGATGCACCATAGATGTGGCCTCACCCATTACCCTCCCTCCACCAAAACCTCCCCCCTCCCTTCCCCTTCCTTGGCCCATTCCCCATAGTCTTGTGCTATAGTTGGGTTATAGCCTTCATGTGAAAGCTATAATTTAGCTTCATAGTAGGGCTGAGTACATTGGATACTTTTTCTTCCATTCCCGAGAGACTTTGCTAAGAACAATATGTTCCAGCTCCATCCATGTAAACATGAAAGACGTAAAGTCTCCATCTTTCTTTAAGGCTGCATAGTATTCCATGGTATACATGTACCACAATTTGCTAGTCCATTCGTGGGTCGACGGGCACTTGGGCGTCTTCCATGACTTAGCAATTATGAATTGGCCTGCAATAAACATTCTGGTAATACCCATTTCTTCTCTAGTAAAAATGCCTTCAAACATAAGAGGAGGCTTCAAATGCTGGACATTCAAGGAATGACAGGAGTGCTAAAACCAGATCCTTGCTGATATCCAAACCTTGCCCGAGTTACTGGGGGTGCCTCCTGAAGCTAGTGTTGTAAAACTGTAAACCTGGGGCATGTGAGCTGTTCACTGGTGACTCTAATCCTTACTTGCGATTTGTTTTTGTCTGTCACTGTGAGTTTTTTCTTGTTGTTTTTGCTTTTTATTGGTTTTGTTTGTTTTTGAGACAGTCACACTTTGTTGCCCTGGGTGGGCTGTAGTGGCATTATCATAGCTCAGGGCAACCTCAAACTCTTAGGCTCAAGTGATCCTTCTGCCTCAGCTTCCTGAGTAGCTGGGACTGCCGCACCTGGCTAATTTTTCTATCTGTGATAGAGACAGGGTCTTGATCTTGTTCAGGCTGGTCTCAGACTCCTGAGCACAAGGGATCTTTGGCCTCCCAGAGTGCCAGGATTACAGGGGTGAGCCACTGCAACCAGCCTACTAATGGCCTTTATGGTCTTTGTGGGCCATAATATTAAAATATGTTAACTTGTTTTTTTTTTTTTTGTAGTTTTTGGCCAGGGCTAGGTTTGAACCCGCCACCTCTGGCATATGGGACTGGCGCCCCCTAGCCCTCTGAGCCACAGGCGCCGCCCCATAAAATATGTTAACTTGTTGGGCGGTGCCTGTGGCTCAAAGGAGTAGGGCGCTGGTCCCATATGCCGGAGGGGGTGGGTTCAAACCCAGCCCCTGCAAAAAAAAGAAAAAAAAGATGTTACTTGCAAAAATGTGATGTTCAGAGAGACAGAGGGACCTGAGTTCATTAAGTGGCTGGTGACTGAATGCATGATGGCTATCCCTGAGCCTCCCCTGGCTGGCACTCTGACAAGGGCCATTCTGTGCCTTAGTTAAGGGCTGGCATAGGCGGGTACTCAGGAAATGACCAGTGAATGGATTCCTACTGATGGACGTGTCCAACATTCAGGGAATAAGTAATTAAATGACAAATTTCATTTGTGAATTATTTTCTGTGGGGAGAAGACACTCAAGGAAATAGCCAGTATTTTTGAGACTAGGATTATTTCACAAGCATTTATTAATCATAGGGCATCAGCAGGCTTAGCCCAGGGTGTTGATTGCCGAGAAGGACTTTCCAGAAGCCAGGGACTTGCTCCCAAGCCCTGTTGTGCCTCTGTCAGGAATCTGGGTCTCCTGGGCATCATTTAGGCCTTGCCTGCTCAAAGTACTTGTGACAGGCAGACGTGAGTGCAGCCACAAACACGACGAACTCGCTGAAGTCCACCTGGGCATCTCCATTGGCGTCCAAGTCCTTGAGCAGTTTGTCCACAGCATCCTTGTCCTTCCCGCTCTAGAAGAGGGAGAAACCCAGGGTCAGCAGAGGGTGTACCTGGGCAGGGCCTTGGCTTCAGCCACGTACTGCTATGGGGCAGAGAGAAGGCACTTGGTTGTCCCTCTGGCTCAGTGCTGGGGCTGGCTGTACATAGCAGACACATAGTGTCTCTGGAAAAACTTGAAGGCTTTTAAGAAGTGAGCTGTCGTAGGCTATGTGGCATGGCAAGAAGTAACTTGTGGGAGGCGCCTGTAGCTCATTGGGTACCCACGCCTGGGCCAGCTAAAACAACAATGACAACTGCAACAACAACAAAAAAAATAGCCAGGTGTTATGGTGGGCACCTGTAGTCCCAGTTACTTGGGAGGCTGAGGCAAGAGAATCACTTAAGCCCAAGAGTTTGAGGTTACTGTGAGCTGTGACGCTACAGCACTCTACCAGGGGTGACATAGTGAGGCACACACACACACAAAAAAAAAAAAAAAAAGGAAGGAAAAAAAAAAGAAGTAACTTGTAATGTTTTTAGGTGAAATTTCAATTGTGTTGTGCTATGCAGGAGGGAGTTTTATTTATACTTTTGAAGGGGATAGGCTTTGATTTTATCGTGTGCTTTAAAGTGACGGTTATTCCCAGGAAATGTATCCACTCAATGCTCTATTCTTTGTGCACTGGACTAGCTGCTTTACACAAACCTGTGACCTCACAACCACCAGGCAAGGAAGATGGATCTGTGTTACAAAGGGAGACCGTAGTCTCCGAGATCACATAGGCAAGAGAGGAAAGCTGGGGTGGAGACCCAGGTGGGGAAGGTGCACAGAGGTGTTGTCTTCCTCTCTGCTTAGGGACCCTGGCTGGGGCCCAAGGTCCCAGGTTTTCTTTGAGAGGATCATGCGGGCAGGGGTTCTGAGAACCTGCTCATGTGACAATTGGCAAATGCAGGATCTTCACAAGGGACCAAGCACAACCAGCATGCAGAGCTGAGCATCAGCAGCAGGGGGCGCTAACGACCCAGCCCTGGCCGGAGAGCTGCGCGTCCCTGGGGAGAAAACAGTCAAAACGGGGGCAACTGATTATCTGCTAGAGACTAGGCCTGAAGATGTTAATTATAGCATAGTTTGTAATAGCAAAAGTAAGGGAGAGAGCACGAGTTCAGTAGTAAACAAAGAGCAGTATGTCCATGTTGGAATACCTCGTCGCCATTCCAAATGATGCTTATGAAGTTTGTCCCCAGATGGTCACACAGTATTTATGAAAACCAACTGTGCCAGGCACTGGGTGGGGCATGGAAGAAACAGGACCACTGGGCCATTCTAGTCCCTGCCCCCGTGGACACCGTTCTGACTTGCCCTGGCTTTGCTGTGCTCCAGAATCCTCTGGAGGGAGGGCTGGGGTTTCTGTTTTGCTCACCCCCCAGCAACACTCAAGTTTGGGAATCCCTGGTTTGGCCACTCGTTCTCAAAGCGTGTTACTTGGACACTTGCCCCTTGCTCTCCCTTACCCCGACATCTTGGGTCACAATCTCCATGGGTTAAATTCTCAAACCTGGACTACGGAGCATTATCAGAATACCTCATGTCCTAGGTACAAGTTCCCAGGGTGGGTCAAAGTCTGAGAATTTGTGCTGTGATGTTAAGTTCAAAATGAAGTTAAATTGAATATAGATTAGGATTTCACATCACTTTTGCATGGGGAAGAGTCTGGGAGGGAGACACAGAGTCAGAATTCCAGGGGGAAATTTCTTCCCTCCATGTTTCTATATTTTTACATTTTCTTTCTTTCTTTTCTTTCTTTCTTTTTTTTTTTTTGAGATAGAGTCTCACTTTATTGCCCTCAGTAGAGTGCTGTGGTGTCACAGCTTACAGAAACCTCCAACTCCTGGGCGTAGGCGATTCTCTTGCTTCAGCCTCCCAAGTAGCTGGGACTACTGGCACCTGCCACAACACCTGGCTATTTTTTTGTGGCAGTTTGGCCAGAGCCGGGTTCAAACCTGCTACCCTTAGTATATGGGGCTGGCGCCCTACCCCTGAGCCACAGGTGCCACCCTATTTTTACACTTCTATCACAAATAGAACTTTATTTTTAAAAGATGTCTTCATTGCATTCACGTTTAGAAAATAGAAACAACATGCAGAAGTGATGCTGGAATTTCTAGTTGTGAGCACTAGCATAGGCGGAGCCCCCGAGGGCAGTGGCCATTTTCTGAAGGCCTGAGTGGGGAGGAGAGTGGGAAGGGGGAAGGAAAGCAGAGGTGGGAGGGAGAGGCAGGAGAGGGCCTCTGCTCGCACCCGGGAGGCTGCCAGGTGGAGGGAGGACACTCCGTCAGGACCTGAGGTCCTTCTTAAGAGATTGCTTCCAGGCATCGAACCCACTGGCTGCAGTTCTGGACAGACCAGCACCAGGACGGGACCTCTTTCTGTCCCCATTCCTGTCGGTCTCACTAATACCAGGTGACAAGGCTTGGGACTGGGAGGAAGGCAGGCAGGTAGGCGGTGGAGCAGGGGTGTTGTGGCCAGTAGTCCGGGAGAGGGATAACAGCAAAGGTCCTTAACGTGGCCCTGCATTCCACTCCATCTCCACTCACCACTGAGGTTTAAGTCCCATCCTACAAACTGGCCCCACAGGCAAGGAATCCTGGCCGCCTGGACACTGGGCTCAGCTCCATGTGTCAAGGATCAACCTGCTCACCCTCCCCCCCCCAATTGCTTGGACACTCTGGTGTACCCCGCCTGGGATGGCAGATTCACCTGTGGGCTAGGCCTCCAGGGCATTCCAGGATCCACCTCTCTGCCCCACCCCACCGCCTGCCTGGCTGGGTGCTCACCTGCAGAAAGCCCGGGAGTTCCTTCTCCATGAGCACCTTCAGCTCCCCCTTGCTCAGGGTATGCCCGTTGCCCTCACGGCCTGAGTACCGGGCAAAGACGTCGATGATCATGCCCATGGCTGTCTCCAGTTCCGTCATGCTGCTGGGTGGTTGGTGACTCACCTTCCTCCTGGGGCTGCTGTGGCCAAGGAAATGTCCCACCAGAGGCTTCTTGGTGCTTTATGTGGCTGGCTTCATGTTGACACAGAGGGTGGGACAAACAGGGTTGGAATAGTCAACAAACCCTGCTCCTCCCCATGCTGTGCCTCTGGGTTCTGATGAAACACACTGTTGCGACTTCCTGTCTGGAACCTTTTCTCCAGCCCAGGTCTCAGGCATGGGCCACCTCTGGCTGCCCTCACCTTGCTGTGCTTATCTATATCTGGGGCTCATCACTGAGTCACAGGGAGCCACAGACCCTCGGTTGCTTCCGGCGTTTTTCCAGGGCCCTGCTGTAGGGGAACTGGCGGAGGATGGCTCCTGCTGGCTTCAGGATGGATTCGGCTGTTTTGGGAAAGAAAAGTTCTTCTTTCCTCAGAAAAATGCCCTCAGTTCAAGCTGTGCAACCATCTAACAACTGGTGTCCCCACCCAGAGGGTGGACAGAGGGCCCGTGGGCAGTAGCAGGGAGAAGGCAAGGCCCTTGCCCTCACCTGGGTCTCTGCCTTTCCCTGGAGCTCTTGGTCCCCCTCCTCGGCATCAGCACTGCCTGTCTGGCCGACGCAGACATCTGGGTGCTGGGCTAGATGAATAACTTCAGTCACAAGTTTCCTGCATATTAACCTGGGCACAGAGGAGCCCCTGCAGGACAGAGGGGACACAGGTCCATCCCGTCCCCACCCTGGGAAGCCCAGGGCCACCCTAAACCAGGGGGATGGGCAGGCAGGAAGCATTTCCAGTAAGTGGGGCCCCGGGTGAGGTCAAGAGTTTTCAGAAAACCACAAGGTGTGTGGTGGGGCAGGCAAGGCCTGGCTGGCCCAACCTGTCCTGAACAAGACATGTAGGGACGGCAGCTCTGGAAGTGGCTCTTCTCTCCACTGGAGTCTGGGCCACATGAGGTGCTCTGAGGAGGAAGTCCATGCTCAGCAGATGCGACCCCAGGCCCAACACAGAGCCATGTGGGTGAGCAGGCTGACCTGAGTATCAGAGCCCTGCCAGGCCGTGGGACACACACAAGCAAAACTTGGGCTCTGGCCTTGGGGCTCCCCAGCTAAAGAGGGGTGCCATGTGCACAGAGTAGGTGGTAAGGGAGAGCTGACTGAGGAGGGGGACGCGGGGAGGCCAGGAGGAAGGTGGGGCCCAGGCTTGGGGTCCTGGCCTGGGTCAGGGCTGGAGAATGGAGTGGGGTGTGGAGAGGGAGCTCGGCATGGAGGAGATAGTGCTGTGGGACGTGGGACACCAAAGGAACAGAGAAACAAAGAACTGGTACTCAGGAGAACTGAGAAGTTGAGTGGGCTGGAGGGATGAAGGGGGCACTTCTGGGAGGGGCCCTGCAGGCAGCCCACTTGGGCCCACTTGGGTGAAACCTTGCAGGTCCGGGCCTCGCAGCCCCAGCTGCGCATCAGTGATGGGTGATGAAGAGCTGCCTCTGCTGGGACCCTGCCCGCACACCTCTGCCCATTTCAAAGGCTGGCTGGGTCCAGAGCTTTCAGGTGATTCCGAAGGGCAAGATCCGTGGTCTGGAGAGTGTTTATCCTGGAGACACATGGTCAGCCTTACCCTTTGGAGGCCACTCAGCACCTGGAGTGGGAGGCCTGTGAGGAGCCACAGCAGTACTAGGTCAGGGTCCCTGTAGCACCTGCTCCTGGAAGAGGGGCCTCAGAGGAGCAGGGAAGAGAAGGAAGAGGGGGCCTGGCTATTCTCTGATGCAACCTCCCCACTTTGCAGAAGAGGAAAGTGGGGCTCAGAGCAAGAAGGCCGCTAACAGGCCTGTGCCCACTTGCACTTTGCTGCACAAACCGTTCCTGAGTCAAATCGCTTTTCCCCTTGATAATGTTTTAGACAAATATTTGATAAGGGAGGAGGCTGAGAGAGTTGAGGAAACACGTTTCTCAGGGACCAGCTGAGTGAGTGGCAGGGGTCACGTTCCATGTGGCTGTGAGGGCAAGGGCCGTGTCTCACCCTTGGTACATGACTCCCAAGGGAAGGCAGCAGAGGCCCTGAGACCCATAGTGTCCACTTGCAGACCTCTTTCTCCAGGCTGGAAAGCTGAATGACCCTATCTCCCAGATTCCTCACAGCCAACGGCCCATCGCACAGTCCTGGTCAAATGTTTCACTGAGGGCGAGGGGAGGCTGGCTGTGGTGAATACAAAGAGAAGGCTGTGACCTTTCCTGCTCTCTTCCTTGCTGAAACCTGGAAGTGATCTCTGGAGAAGCAGCAGCTATGTCATGGCTGTGTGGATGAGGCTGTGACAGATTCTTGTGGCTCGAGACTGGGAGTGTCTCCAACTGGCTACATGTGTCTCTTGGGGGCTGCCATATCAAATCAACACAAATTAGGTGGCTGAGAACCACAGACATTTTTCCTTCATGGTTCTGGAGTCTAGAAGTCTGAAATCAAGGTGACATCAGGGATGGCTCCTCCTTGGGGCCTCAGAGAGAGAATCTGTCCCCGGCTCTGGTGGCTGCAGCAGTCCCTGGCAATCTCGGCTTGCAGCCATGACACTCCAATGTTTGCCTTTGTTGTCACGTGGCCACCTTCCCTCTGTGTGTCTCTATGTCTCAGGAGGATGCAGCCACGATGAATTCAGGGCCCGCCTTCTCTAGCACAACCCCATCTTACTACATTTTCAATGACCCTATTTCCAAATAAGGCACATTCTGAGGTTCTGGAAAGGGCACAGATTGACATCTTGGACAAGTTCTGTGATCTGTCAGAGGATTGTCATCATTCCTATGCACTGGCGATAATAATCGTTACTCTCTCAGTATGGGGGACTCAGGGATGAGCTGCAGCAGGGCTTGGTGGTGGGAACCCAACCTGCTCAGAGCATCCTCAGTTCCTTCCTTCCATGTTCCCAGCTGCCCTCCCCATGTCAGGCGCCCTAAGGCGAGTTGCCTGTCTCATTACTCTTGCCCCTCAAGAGCTGTAAGTTGAGGACATGGAGGAGCATCAGTGATAATGTAGTGTGACAATCAAATGCTAGAGGCCCATGGGAGCCCCATAGAGGGGCTAACCCAGCCAGGGAGGTCAGGGGACCTTCCTGGAGGTGGTGAGCTTTAGGTGAGAATTGAAGGAGCAGGTGTGGGTGCCACAAAGGGGTCTATCTATTTATTTTGAGACAGGGTCTTACTCTATCACCCAAGCTGGAATATAGTGGAACAATTACAGCCCACTGCAACCTCCAACTCCTGGGCTCACACAATCCTTCTGGCTCAGCCTCCCAAGTAGGTGAGACTGTAAGTTCATACCACCATGCCCAGGTAATTTAAAAAATTATTTATTTTTTAAATTTTTAAATTTTCTTTTTTTGACACAGAGCCTCAAGCTGTCACCCTGGGTAGAGTGCCGTGGCATCACAGCTCACAGCAACCTCCAACTCCTGGGCTCAAACGGTTCTCCTGCCTCTGCCTCCCAAGTAGCTGGGACTATAGGCACCGGCCACCATGACTGGCTATTTTTTGTTTGCAGCCATCATTGTTGTTTGGCGGGCCCAGGCTGGATTCAAACCCACCAGCTAAGGTGTATGTGGCTGGTGCCTTAACCGCTTGAGCCACAGGCACCGAGCCGCCAAAAAAAAAAAAAAAAAAAAAGTTTTTGTCCAGGGCTGGGCTGAACCCGCCACCTCTGGCATATGGGTCTGGCGCCCTACTCCTTTGAGCCACAGGCGCCGCCCCCCCCTCAAAAAATTTAAATAATTTATTTATTTTTAGAGATGGGGGTCTCACTGTGTTGCTCGGGCTGGTCTGGAACTCCTGGGCTCAAGTGTCCTCCTTGCTAGGTCTCCCAAAATGCTGGGATTACAGGCGTGAGTCATGGTGCTCATCCAGAGGCTTATTTAGATGAGTGGCCTTCAGGGTATGGTCCCCAGACCAGCAAGTGTCAGAATCCTCCCAAATAAGAAACCTAGGGCAGGACCCTCAACAGGGAAGGCTGGTTCCAGGGCCGCCAGCATGAGAGCTGCTGGCTAGACATGGGGCGTGCAGAGTGCTCTCAGCAGGAGGAGCCTGTGCAGAGGATGAGCTGGGAGAGGGGGTGACGTGTCTAAGAGACCTTGGCGGGGCAGTGGCAGAAGTTCTGAGGCTGGTGGGAGGTCAGGGAGCTGGGTAAGAAATTGGGGTGCTCCTTAGAGCTGGAGATCTGTGATTCTGGGCCTCTGTGACCTGCGTTGAGTGTGGAATGGCTTTGGTGATAGCAGTGAAATATTAAACGTTGGCAACGGGCAGGATAGAAAACATAGCCCACCTTCTCAGAGAAGATGCCACAGGTTAGGTAGTGTCTTCCAACCAACTTTTGGGGCCAGAGTTTAATGTTCCACAGTCCCCCAAACTCACCACTGCTCTATCCCCCTGCTCACCCAACGGCTTCCTTAATACCACTGCTTAATAAGTCTTTGTTGATTCCTTTTGTGAGTCAAGACATCCAGCTGACAGGGTTTGGGAAAACCCACAGCAACTTGAGGGTGATTGAGTACCAGGGCAAGGCCGGAGGCAGGGAGCTGAAGCCAAGGGGATCAGATACCTTTCTATGTGTTCAAATCCAGGCCTGACTCCAAACTAATGTGTTAATACCCTTCAGATGTCTTTCCTGGTTGGATCCTCCTGGCACTAGCACGGAGTTTTTTCTGTGACCTTTGTTTTAAGCAGAAGCACAAGGAAGTCTCAGGAAGTGTCCAAGTGTCAGCAGAAACCTGGCTTCTGCCTCTTGACACAGGCTGCCTGATGCAGGGCATGTGGCTTGGGGTGAGGAGCCTGTATCCTGCCTGGCCTTGGGCCACTAACTCACTGAATGACCCTGGGTGAGTCCCTTCTTCCCTCTAGGACCACTTTCTTCATCTGTAAAATAAGGGGTTCAGATTAGATCAACTCTAAGACTCACGGTTCTCAAGCTGAGTTGCCCACATTCCCTGGCAGCACAATGCATGCTTTGGTGCCTTGGAATGCCCAGAATTTTTAAAATTATTTCTGTTTAGACTGAGAAGTTCACAAGGATTGCCAAGAGAAAACGAGGAGCCCTGTGGTGATTACATGGGGTCTCCATCTCTCCTGGCAAGATAGTGCCCCCAACTCTGCCATGCAGCCATGTGGCGTGGGGGCCCTCCGCTGTGTAAGCCACTCCTGGGTGCCCACTAAGGGCGGTGCCTGTGTGAGAGCATAGAGGAAAAGCTGAAAGATGGAGGAGGGGGCTGTGCTCTGAGGCCTACTGGGGCCTCCAGGAAGCCTAAAGTCAGCACATCCCACATTTGCTACCCGCACCCTCACAGTAAGCCACCCAGACCCACCAGGGCCAACCCTCTGCTGTGGGGCAGGCAGCTCCAAAGCCTGGGGCAGACAGGTGGGTTTGAGTTTGGCTCTGGCATGTACTGGCTGAAGGCCTCCCTGAGCCCAGTTTTTTCATCTAAAAATGAGTATCTCCCTCCTCTCAACTATTGTTGTGAAAATTGCCAGTGTCCACCCAGAGGCTGCCTGCAGGTAGCTGTGATGGTTGTTATGTGTCCACTTGGTTAGGCTATTTGGCCCAGTTGTTTGTTCAAGCTCTAGCCTAGATGTTTCCGCAAATATATTTTTCAGGCGTAATTAATATTTAAAATTGTGGGGCCAGGTACGGTGGCTCATGCCTGTGATCCTAGCACTCTGGGAAGCCAAGGTAGGAGAATCCCTAGAGCTCAGGAGCTCCAGACCACCTGAGAAAGAGAGAGACCTTGTCTCTACTAAAAATAGAAAAAATTAGCCAGGGGTTGTGGTGGGCACCTGTAGTCCTAGGTACTAGGAAGCTGAGGCAGCAGGATCAGTTGAGCCTAGGGGTTTGAGGTTGTTGTGAGCTCGACTAAGCCCATGGCACTCTGCCCAAAGTGACAGAGGGAGACTTTGTCTCAAAAAAAAAAAAAAAAAAAAATTGAAATTTGTGTACTTTGAATAAGGCTGATTACCTCTTACAATGAGGGTGGGCCTCATTCAATTAGTTGAAGGCCTTAAAAGACTGAGGTTTCCAGAACAACATAAAAGGCTGCCTGCATAGTTTGGACTCAAGATGGTGACATTGACTCTGTCCTGAGTTTCCAGCCTGCTCTATGGATTTTGGACTTGCCACAGTCACATGAACCAATTCCATAAGTTAGTCTGTCTCTCTATCATATATAATGTTCTCTTTCTCTGGAGAAACTTAATACAACAGCCACTGGACTGAATCCCTCCCATAGATGGATTTGATTGGCTAACATAGTGTGAAAATAAATTATTAATGTTCAAAGATAAGATTTTTACCCCCTCAAAAGTGCATTCCTAACTTGGAAATCAGACAATTCACCCTCACTGGGTGTTCTTCCCTGCCACAGTGGCACAGCCAAGCCCCAGCCGCTCCCCTGCCTGGTGTCAGCTGGCTCGGGACATCTGTGGTGACCTGTCTGGGGCCAACCCACCAGCCCATGGAGCAGGCATCAGCGGAGGAACAGGAAGGAGCAGGGGAGGCCCGGGGTGTGGAGTGCCCCCCACCCCTCACTCATCTCAGGAAGACAGCAGCACCAGGCGCTGGACATCTGTCCAGAGGAAAGCTGAGTTGGAAGAGCTGGCTTGGGTCTGGGGCCCTAGGTTGGTTTGGCAGGTGCGGCACCCCCAGGGGCAGCGCTGCCTGCTCAGGAGAGGAGGAGCCCTGGTTCCCAGCCCTCAAGAGAGGGCATCAGTTGGTTCTGGAATGCAAGGCCTGATGGGACATGGCCTGGTTCCTCTCTTCCCAGTGTTCTTACCCACAAAGTGAAGATCACACCTGCCTCAGGAGAGCTGTGCAGACCCTGAGCAAAGTCACAGGATATTTTCCTCAAGTCCAGCAACTGCGCTCCCCTTGGGGCCTATTTCTTCTGGTGTGTAGGTGGGCCCTGCTGCTGGGAACCTTGTCCCTTTATTTCAACTGATTCTCAGAAATAAGACGAGACTTGAAAAGCCTGTATGATCTGGATTGTTAAATATTTTACCTTTAATCTTAATTTTAAAAATTGCCATATTACTACTTTTATTATTTCTTTTAATATTGGGAAATGTTAGGCTTGGTGCCTATAGCTCGGTGGTTAGGGCACTGGCCACATGTACCAGGACTGCTGGGTTCAAACAAACAAACAAACAAACAAATAGCCAGGCATTGTGGCAGGCACCTGTAGTCCCAGCTACTTGGGAGGCTGAGGCAAGAGAATCGCTTGAGCCCAGGAGTTTGAGGTTACTGTGAGCAGTGATGTTATAGCACTCTACCGGGGTGACAAAGGGAGACTCTGTCTCAAAAAAAAAAATAAAAAATAAAAATTAAAAATTGGGAAATGTTAAGAATAAGACAAAAGGAAATGGAGCCTAATTTTCCTACTCAGATGACTTGTGTTGACATTAAGAATTAAGTAAATGAAGTGGCTCCAGAGCAGGTTTGGACAATTCAAGCAAGATTAGAAGGCACCTGATGATCTCCCCTCCTTGAAACTGAAAACCCTTTCCCTCGGCCCCAGCCCCCAGATTCCTTCCTGTGATTCCTTCCAGAACATTCTCAGTTTTAGTGTCTAGGAGTCAGTGCTGGTGTCTGTGGTGGTGAGGGTATATCAGTTCCTTGCTTCCAGATCCGCAGGGCCCTGGCTGCCCACCTCTCCACCCCAAAGCCTGCTTTCCCACTGGAGCCCTCCGCAGAGGGCTGCCCCCATCCTCTGGGCCCGAGGAGGCCTCCCTCTCCTTCCACACTGCCCACAGCACTGCCCCTGCCAGTGGCCAGGGGGTGGGGTGGGTCTGCAAAGGCTGGGTGAGCATCCTGAGCCCAGGGCAGGTGCTCTTGCCTGGAGCTGTGGGTGGTGTCAGGCAGACAGGGAATGGGGAGTCTGGTCAGGGTGGGGGCTGCATCCTGCCCAAGCTCTGCAACCCACAGCATCCTGTGGTGCTCTCTGCAGCCAGAGGAGGATGGCTGGCCGGTGTCTCCCCAGGCTCATGGGCAATAGACAGATCTGTTGTGCTGCTCCCAATGCTCGTGGCCCAGACATAACAGTTTGGCCTTCTGTATTCCAGCTCAAGGAGCATGTCCGCCACGGATTTTAAGTGGTTCCCTTTATCCAGCTGGTGCCAGAATGAGAAGCTTGACAGTGAGGGGTGTGCTCTGGACTGCCTGAGTTGCTTTTGCTGTGCCTAATGGGACTGCTGAGTGTTTGTCTTCCTCCACTAATCTGCCAATGGGGTGAGTTGTATTACTGCAGTTACTAAGGCTGAGTAGCTGTGACAGAGACTTTATGGCATCAACTATCTGGCTCCTTCAAGAAAAATTTTCATCCCTAATCTGGGGCAAAGTTTCCTCCAATCGATCAGTGCCCTAGCAGTTCTGGGAGGAACACAGGCAGGGAGTATTGTGCCCATTTTGTGGATGGGGAAAGTGAGGAAGGTCCAGTGCCCTTCCAGGGTCACACGGCTCACAGATGCAGAAAGCACAAATGGAATTTATCCCCTGCTCACCCCATCCCACCTGCACCAGGGCTAGACCCAGGATATGGAAAGAAAGCCTGCCAGCACCCCGCTCTCTCCAAAGACCCTGAGAGATGCACGGGACCGTAGCTGGGAACGTGCTCCTTACTGGGCGCTCCCTCCTCCACCCACAGGGATTAGGCATCTTGGGAGGGTTGTGCTGGCAACAGTCTAAGGAGAGTAATGAAAATGCTGGCGAACAAACTTCCTTGGCCTGGGCCCTGCAGAGGCTGGTTCATTCTCTTGGTGAAATGGACATGCAGGGTGAGTCCTCTGAATGGACCTCATGGAGTCTAAGCAGCATGTAAAACACTCTCCCCACAGTGTGCTTACTAGGCGTCTCCCCAGACCAGGCACAGGTAAGGGTTCTGGAGTCCTCATCTGCCATCATGCGAGCTTCAGGAAAAGCTTGAGTGGACTGCTGCTGGTGTTCCAAGCAAGGGAGGTGAGAACACAGCTGTTACCAGGGCTGCCCCCTTGGGTGGGAGGAGGGGAGAGAACAGATCCACAGGCGCAGAGATCCTGGGCCTCCATGAGCTTGACTATGATGCTGCATGGCCTTCCTTCAGTGATGAATGGGGCCTGCCTGCACTCCTCCACACAGGCACATGCTGGGCAGCACTAGGACAGGGTGCCGCAGGCAGTGAGGCCTCTCAACTGTCAGGAAATGGCTGTGTGGAGGACAGACAGCAGGTGGCGCTCCTCTGGGGAAGCCACCCTGTGCCTCCTGCTTCTCCTGTAAATGTGCAGGCCACTTCCCAGGGAAAGGGCCCATGGATCAAGGCTTGAACCCATAATCATCCAACACAGAACCTTACAATAAATTGGATTGCTTCAAGAGGGAGAAAGGTCTGAGAGGCTGGGAAGGGGTTGGTGGAACAGGCCAGCATCCAGCCTGGGGTGGGCTGAACAGTGGGACCAGCCATGTCAGGGAAACCTAAGCTGGGGTGCCCTTGCACTTGGAGTTCAAGACTCTTTGGGGACAGGGAGGGCACTGTGGGCAGTGTGGAAGGAGAGGGAGGCCTCCCCGGGCCTTTAAGCTATCTTAAAGGACTGTGGTTAGAATGCTCCCAAAGGAAATGTCCTAGAAATGGAATGTCAGTGCTGGTGTACCTCTGGCTGCTGGCTTCAAAGAAAACGGGGGGTGGGAGGATATGGTCACTGACTGACCACCAAGGCAGGCTGAGCCACTTTGAGTTCTGCAGGGCGAAGAGGGAGAGGATCTGGCACAGAGAGCTGGAGGGACCACCTGCTGCCCCATCTGCCCTGCTGCATAGGTCAGTCCCATCAGTAGGTATGTCTGTCCATACTGCACAGCATCAAGCACGGAGAAACCCTCTCTTGAGGTATTCCTACAGTTACCCCCTTTCTCTACCCCAGGTCACAATAGAACTTCTCCAAAGAGGGAACCTTCTTTTCTTTTCTCTTTTCTTTTCTTCTTTTTTATAGAGACAGAGTTTCACTTTATCACCCATGGTAGAGTGCCATGGCGTCAAACAGCTCACAGCAACCTTCAACTCCTGGACTTAGGAGATTCTCTTGCCTCAGCCTCCCGAGTAGCTGGGACCACAGACACCCGCCACAACGCCCAGCTATTTTTTTGTTGCAGTTTGGCTGGGGCCGGGTTTGAACCTGCCACCCTTGGTATATGGGGCCGGTGCCCTACTCACTGAGCTGCCCAAGGGAACCGTTGCATCAGTTTTGACATCTCTCCAGTTTTGCCACCTTTTAGCTACAGCAGAGGGTCTCCATCACGGCAGTAGCATGGACAAATTTCCTAAGGCCATCATGTTCTTGTCATGGTCAGAGAACAGCACAGCAGCTCATGTGGCCAGAAATAGTGAAGGAGCACTGTGGAGACTGCAGAAACCTGCACACTTTGCACGTTGTGGTCTGGGGTCCAGAGTTAGATTCCATTCTAAAGGGCAAACATCAGAGTGATGGCTGAATTCTTAACAATAGATGCCAGAAGCTAGTGTGCTATCTTAAAGGTACAAGGAGAAAATACTTCTCAAACATCTCACCTCTTCTCCACTCCCCAGACTCTGGTAACCACTATTTTACTCTTTATTTCAATGAGATCAACTTTTCCTGGTTCCAGATGAGTGAGATGGTATGGCATTTGTCCTTTTGTGTCTTTTCTCCCCCAGGAGAGGTCCACCTCTTTACACAGGTTTTGACCAGGCTATCTTATAGATTCAAAGCTTCTTATATAAAGTGAGACACAAGATTGAAAAATTGCTTATTAGTTTAAAAAGGGTGAGTTTTTTTTATTACTCTTCCATAAAATTTAACTACTGCTTTAGTCTGAATGTTTTATAGAGACCAGTCCTAAAAGATTAATCATCAAAACAACCTATCAACAAATGTTTTGGTCTTGATGATTTCTAGTCACAGATTCTTTTTTTTTTTTAATATTAAGGAGAGTTCTCTTACCATATATACTTGAAAACAAAGCAAATGAGCATTTGGTAGGTTTTTACTTGTTAGCAAGATCCACAGAAATGAAGAAAAAAAGAAAAAACAAACAGGCCTCATAAGAGGAGTGATTTCATAAGTATCTCGAGTTTGGAGAGTCGCACTCTCTGTGGCTGTATTTTCAATTAATGAGCGCTCTCCTACGTATTATGTTATTCACCAAAGACAAACAGCAGAGCAAATGCCTCTAGACTGCCACACTGCTAGGTTATTCTACCTGGGAGCAGATACAATATTACAAGACCACACGTTAATCCAGCCAGAACAGAATGAAAAACTGTGTTGGCTATGTTATTTCTTTCTGCCAGGAATTAGAAATTTGACAGTCTCAGCACCAGCACAGCTTGGACATTTATAGCCGTCTTCTGCTGCTGAGATATGTGTAAGCTTGTGAACTGGATGACCAGGGTGGTGAAGAGCACTGATCCACCTTCAAGCGCTGCTGTAGAATGGTCTTTCCGGATGCCTAACTGGTACAAAAGTTCCTGCTCCACCCCAAACCCATGGCATTAGACAAAGGATAATCCAATCAACATTTATGCATGGAGGGGCACAATAGCCTAATTTGAGTCGAGGGCCTCTGAGAACACTGTGGAAAGCGCTTCAGAAAGAAGTCCTGTTGGTAATCATTCAGCAGAGGCACGTCGGACTCATCCTTCTCACTGGGGATTATTCTGGAAGTCACATCCTTTCCTGTAACACAGGTTTCTCAAGTCACCCGAGGGAAGAGGAGATGTGAAGGCATCCCAGGGACGTCGTTCTTACAGGTGAAGCCGGGTGGGGCGCTCCCGCCGCGAGGCTGGCTGTGAGCAGGACGGGAAGGCAGAGCGGCTACCGCGGTAGCACCACCACCTCTCCGCAGTCGCTTTTGCGGCTCGCGGTTTCCCGGACTGAAGTCTGAGCAGAGCGCACGCGCGGAGGCGGGGCTGGCGCGCGGTCCGCCCCGCCCCGCCCCGCCCCGCCCCGCCCCGCCCCGCCCGGCTTGCCCCGCCCCGCCCGCCCCGCCCCGCCCCCGGCCCGAGGGCGCCCCCGGGCGGGCCCTGCAGGGGCCGGTGGAGCCGCGGAGCCGCGTGAGTGGGTTCCTGGGTCTGGGCCGATGCCTGCGGGCGAGTGGCCTGGGAGTCCCCACTGCTCCCGGCCTGGGAGAGGCATCTGCGGCGGGGAAAGGCTTCGCAGGCCGGTCCTGACTTCGTTTCTTTGGGATGTATACCCCATTGTGGGATTGGTGAATGATACGGTGGCTCTATTTTTAATTTTGTAAGGACCCTCCATACTGTTTCCACACTGGCTGCACTGATTTGTGCATCAGCAGTGTGGAAAGGGTTCCGTTTTCTCTACCTTCTCACCAACACCTGTTATCTTTTATATTTCTGATAGCAGTTATTGAACCAGAGTGAGGTGATGTTTCGTTGTGGTTTTGATCGCATTTTCCTGATGATTAATGATGATGTTAAGCATTTTTAAAATATACCGACTGGCCATTTGTATATCTTTTTGTTGTTCTCATGGCTACATACCGTGCAGTGGTGTCAGCCCAGCTCCACAGCAACCTCAAACTCATGGGCTCAAGCAATCCTCCTGCCTCAACTGGGACTATAGGCAAGAACGTATTTCCTCTCTGATTGAATCTTTCTTTCTCCATCCTATACTGTCTGATGGTCCCACCTACACAGCATGTCAAAAAATGTTATTTTTCCTCCCTCCAAATTGCATGAAATTAGGGAAGTAAGTTTCTTTATGTAAAGCATGAAGCTTAAGATCATTTTGAAGTTCCCTCTAAAACTCAATCCTGTGGTGCCAAGGCTCTAATATGTAAATCAGAGACAGCCCCAGGAGACTTATTGAGCATAAAGCAAGGAACACTTCTTGAAATCGTAAACAACAGCAGAGAAACCATCCTATTTGGAGAGTGTTCTATGTGGCAGTCAGAGTTAAAACAAGCAATTTGTTGATTCAGCCTTTGAATATCAATTAAGCTGATTAAGATTAGAAAAATGTAGACGGAACCGGGATGGGATGCTCAAAACCATCTAACTCAATCTTTCAGTTGATGTGGGCACATTTTTATAACATCCTTTCAGCCTCTAAACCAGCAGGAAGAGATAAGAATATTACATTTCCAGTCAGTCTATTTTTGGATTGGTTCATTTTATTCAAGTCTTTTTTATATTGAGCCACAATCTGTCCTCTTTTTTTTTTTTTTTTTTCTGAGACAGAGCCTCAAGCTGTTGCCCACGGTAGATTGCTGTGGCATCACAGCACAAAGCAACCACCAAATCCTGGGCTAAAGAGATCCTCCTGTCTCTGCTTCCTAAGTAGCTGGAAAGCAGCCTCCCACAGGCGACCCCACAACGCCCGGCTATTTTTTGGTTGCAGCCGTCATTGTTTGGCAGGCCTGGGCTGGATTGGAACCCGCCAGCTCAGGTTTATGTGGCTGACACCTTAGCTGCTTTAGCCGCAGGCACTGAGCCACAATCTGTCCTGTTATAAGTCTTACCAGTTGTTCCTAATTTTGGCCTTTGTAGAAGAACAAATCTAGTCCATCATGCCCTCTGTGTGACACATCTTTACTATTTTATTTTTATTTTTATTTTTTTTGTGGTTTTTGGCTGGTGCTGGGTTTGAACCCACCACCTCCAGCATATGGGACCAGTGCCCTACCCCTTTGAGCCACAGGTGCTGCCCTATTTTATTTTATTTTTTTGAGACAGAGTCTCACTATGTCACCCTCCATAGAGTGCCATGGCATCACAGCTCATAGCAACCTCAAACTCTTTGGGTTTAAGTGATCCTCCTGCCTCAGCCTCCAAATAGAGGGGGACTGCAGGTGCCTGGCTGTTTTTTGGCTGTAGTTGTCATTGCTGTTTGGTAGGCCCGGGGTGAGCTCGAACCCGCCATCTCTGGCGTATGTGACTGGTGCCCTAGTTACAGGTGCCAAGCCTATTTTATTTTTTTTATTTTTAATTTCAGCTTGCTTGTTCATTTGAAG
>CAUYPK010118943.1:0-16432 GCA_963574355.1 Loris lydekkerianus
AGAAAGATAGATCTTAGACTTTAGCAGAGCCTGGTGATCTTCAGCAGAGACCCCATGCTGGCGTTCTGCAGGCAGGAGAGGAGACAGAGTCAGAGTAAGCGGGTCTGTGATAGAATGCGCACACTCCCGACTGCCTGCTCCACCAGCCTAATATAAGGCTGTGCCTCTCAACACCACAGGTGTAGAGACTGCCAATTCACCACTGTTCTCATCTAGTGAGCTCTCATGCTTGTTAGGAGAGCTAAATCCCTCTCCATACCCTTTCCACCAAGGATTTCCATTTTTGAGCTATGCAGGTATTTCTTACAACTCTCACTCCTCCTCGCCATAGGCTATATGGGCTGCTACAGGAGTTGGTTTAAAGCAGGTTTCTTCTGGGGGCCTGAGCACCATAGAGAGGAGATTGACAGGAGCAGTGGGAATCGTCCAGCACACCTTCAACCAACCCTTAGTGAACTACTGGGGAGAAAAGTATTTGACAGGAAAGTGTCTCTTGGTAAGAAGTGGGACAGTTGACATCACAGGGAAAATTGATGGAGGGTCCTGTCCATACCAGGGAAGTACAGTGAGATGTTGTAAGAAGTCATCCATGGTGTGACCCTCTATTTCCTCTCTCCACACATAGAAAGAAAAACCCAGATTCTGCTGTCTGAGTCTGCTTTCCCAAGTGGGTGTGTGCTCCCTGCAGACCTCCCACCTGCTGGTTCTGAGGGACTGCTGAGCACAGCCATGCCCGTCCTTCCGGAAGTCAACATCAAAGGTTATGGTCTACTTCACACAGCCTGGTGTCCCACAGTGACTCATTAGGTGTCCACAGCCTCTTTATAGGTATTTATTTAATGCGTTATTTGCCTGCTGCCACCAGGTGAGAATTTATATTTGAATTCAGTAGATGACTGAAATGTGACATCGTATATGACTTTTAATGCCAGATAACATTTTTTTTTAAAGGCGTGAAACACTTCCAAGTTTAGGGAGATAAAATGTAAACCATAATTTTAGCATCTTTGGAAAGATTCCATTGAATTAGAACAGTTATATGCTTCTATAAAATAGTGATATCTACTTTGATGCTATTGGGAAATACAGGATTTCCTCTTCCTTTATTAATTAGCCTAAAATTGATGTTGTTATTTTGGGGGGAGGCAGTTTTTGTCTAATTTGTGGTCAATTATCTTCTCTTTGTCAGAGTAGTAATTCTCAGTACTTCAAGCTTATCTAACTATGCAAATGTTAGAGCCTAATCTAGAGAGGACAAAAATTAAATATCCGTCTTTGTTAGAATTGTATAAACCAAAGATAGATGTGTATCAACAGACTGAGAGACGCGAGTTTTGATGACTAAACTTTTTTTAACACTAATTTTTCAATTTAGTAGTCTTTAAAAGAAAAAAAAGGTTTTCAGATAAACTCTAGATTTTAAAGCTCCCATTTCATTTCATTGCATACCATTTACAGGTTTCTAAATTTCCTTATGTGTGTTATCTAATTTACAAGTATTAAAACTTCTTATTTTAAGTTTACTTTTCTTAAACTTTAAATGATTCTTGCTTCCATATGTGTTTGGGAAAAATGAAGAAAAAGTCTGTGATCTCTATGCCATTTGGTTATAGGCACGCTCAGTTAGGGATTCCAGCCTGCAGAGTTCCATCTTCTGACATGAGCCACTCATTTTTTGTGGAAGCCTCCCTGTGGACCTTCTTCCTATTTTTCCCATTAGATGATTCTGTTTCTGAAGGCATGGCAAATGAGATTATAAATTTTTTTTAGTTTCTTCGGATTAGTCATTCCCAAACCAGGGTTTGGGTCATACAAAATCTTAACAAAGTAGATAGCACGGTGCCTATTTTACTAATGAAGAAGTTGAGGACTTGGAGAGATTTACTCACTTTCTCAGATCTCTTTGTCAGTCAGTAGAAAGCCAAGATACACATTTGTCTGATTTGATGTTCTTTAAAAAAAAGAAAAATTACCAGGTTTTATTAAGTTTTCTTCCACCCAGAATTCTATAGACCCAATATGGCCGACGTGGAGACCCCAATGAAAGAAGGCCAGGGTCTGCCCTCCAGGTCTGAAGTTCCATGTTGGAGTTGGGCAGGGCAGCTCATTCATTTCCCAACACATAATGTCATCACACAAGGTGGCTATTTGAGCAAAGAATCACTGATTTCTATACTTATGTTCCCATAGTTTCAGGTTGCAGAATAAAGTCACGTTAAGTGTTGCTTTTCTAAGTTTCTGCATTTATATGCTGTAACTTTTAAAGAAGAACCAAAAGATGGTCATTTGGTCATTCTGAGAATATTTATTGAACAATATTAACTGCTCTACATCAGTTATTTATGTATTTATTTATTTATTTGCAGTTTTTGTTCAGGGCTGGGTTTGAAACCGCCACCTCTGGCATATGGGGCCAGTTCCCAACCTCTTTGAGCCTCAGGCGCCACCCCCTACATCAGTTATTTATTGGTGGGTAAGAAAGTATCCCCAAACTTAAGACAAGTTCATTACGTCAGAGATTCTGTGGGTTAGGAATCAAAAATTGTGCTGCCTGGGTGTTCCCTGACTTGTGTCTCTCACATGACTGCCATCAGGACACCTGTCATGCCATCACCTCTACTTCAACCCTGAAGGACTACTGCCCAATGTGGTGGCTTGCTGGAGAGAGAGAGATACAGAGAGAATGAAGAAGAGAGAGAGAGAGAGAAAAACTTGCATACAAAAGATAGGAATCACACTTTATTTCTATTTTTACTTTTTTTAAAAATTAAACTAATATTGGACATGATATACTGTCACTTTTTCCATGTTCTTGTCTTTAGAAGCAAGTCAGTAGGTCCAGCACACACTAATTGGGAGGAGATAACAGAAGTCCAGGAATACCAGGAGGCAGGGAGTATTGAGAGTTATCTGAGAGGGGGCTTCCCACAGTCAGCTCGCTCATTTGACGAGTATTTGGTAGTGGAGGATCAACTCCTGCCCTCGAATTGATGAAGGGACTTTTTATGGATGTCTGAGTTGGCTCTATGCTTTCCTCTACAAAGAGACTGCAGGGGAGTTGAAGAGCTGGCCTATCCCAGAAAGAAATAGTTAATACAAGGCTGCATGTCATGCTCTGTAAAA
Organism: Loris lydekkerianus; assembly: GCA_963574355.1. NCBI lineage: Eukaryota > Metazoa > Chordata > Mammalia > Primates > Lorisidae > Loris > Loris lydekkerianus. The sequence goes on from CAUYPK010118943.1 coordinate 3,124, forward strand.
ACATGAGTAAGCACATCTTTCCCCTAAGGAGTTTCTTATTACAGATAGAGCATGCATCAGAATGCCTATTTTAAAGGAGAAAAATCAGAAGTGCTGCAAGGAAGAGATTATATAGGAGTGCAGAGGAGGGGCAGGTGTCTGGGGAATTAAGGTTTTAGTTAAAACAAACATTTCTCTGGGAACCTGGTCAGAATTTCTAGGTTTCGAAAAGTATTTCCTGTTACTTTCATAAAATTTAACTCATTAATTATTTACCATGAATTCCCTGTGTGTGAGACACTATGCAAAATCTAACAAACAGCCTCTTCTTTTATCTATACAATACCCTGTAGTCAGTTGTCGTTACTTCCATGTTTACAGAAGAATTAACTGAGATTCACAGATGTGAACTGGTGAGCTCAATGGTAGAGCTGAGATTTAAGTTTGCAATTTTATGCTGCAAGTTCAATATCACTTATTTTTTTATTTTTTTATTTTTTTGAGACAGAGTCTCACTATGTCACCTTGGTTAGAGTACTGTACCGTCACAACTCACAGCAACCTGAAATGCTTGGGCTTAAGTGATTCTCTTGCCTCAGCCTCCCAAGTATCTGGGACTACAGGTGCCTGCCACAACGCCCACCTATTTTTTGGTTGCAGTTGTCATTGTTTAGCAGGCCAGGGCCCGGCTCGAACCTGCCAGCCTCTGTGTATGTGGCTGGTGCTCTACTCACTGAGCTACGGGCGCCGAGCCTCTTTCTTTTCTTGTTCAATTAATATTCACCAAGGGCCCATCATGTCTCAGCTACTTATGGCCTTGGATATACAGAGATTTTTAACAAGGCACCAAAGAGCCCCGATGTCTTGCGGTTTATGTTGTAGTGGGAGAGCAGTGGGTATACAATTAAAAAATGGGTAACGCATGCATATAGAGAGGTAAGTGATTCATCTGTCTTTCCTTACTGGAATATAAACTCCTTTGGAACAAAAACCTCATGAACAAAGACCTTTTCACCGTTATCTCCTCAAGTACCTTGAAGAGTTTTCAGCCCAGAGTAGGAGCTCAATCAATATTTTCAACTGATCAAGAAAAAAAAAAATAATAATCCAGTCATAGAAAGTACCACTTTGGAAATAAAATGATGAGATTAGAGAGACAGAGGTATTCCTTCAGATTAGTTAGGAAGAGCTTTGTGGAAGAGTTTCACTTTGGAGCTGAGGTATAAAGAACATCCCAACAGACAGCAAAGGCAAAGGCTGGGAGGTGGGGGACTAGCCCAAACCTCTATCTTGTTATTCCCTCATCCTCCAGATGGCTGAAATGCCTAAGCTTTTAGGGGACATCAGAAACCTGTTTCATTTTTGCCATTTGACATTCTTTGCTAGTCTTCTGCTTCTTTCTGCAACACCTTTGAAAGGAATAGGCAGGTTTTGTTAGAAAGGGATTCATTTGTAACCCAGACAGCTTTAGGATATTTGCAGCATTACCACTAGGGGGAGCGCTGCCCAAGTTTTATGCTTCAGAGCTTTGGTTACAGTTTACTTGATGGAATCAAGTCCAAAAGAGAAAGCTAAGGACAGACGCCCAGCTGCAGTGGAGAAGCCAGAAGGGAAGGTAACATGAGTGCTGGCGCATTAAATAAGTAAGTAAATAAGCAGTAAGCAAATAAATAAACAGGAGACAAAATTCAGAGGAATGGTCACTGGTCATTACAGATGTTGAAGGAATGCAGCACTTGCTTAAAATTTTATAAGAAATGCACTTGCAAGGGGATGGTTTCTTTGCAAAAGGCACTGTTGGAAGCTTTGATAAGTGGGGCTTTTTATTTACTATTTCTTGATGCTTCTACTAGGGACAATCAGAGATAAGAGCTCAGTGAATTAAGATCATGAACTCATCCTAGAAAAAGTGCTACCTCCCTCATGGGGGAATATCACTATGGCCAACTTTGAAGTGCTTCCCTGGGCTGTCTGGAGACCATAGTGATATTCATCAACGGTGGTCAACACACGTTCTCAAATTACACTCTCTTAGGAGAGTACCTAAAGCTGTTCTATGGGACTTGCTATATGAATAGGGCGTGGGAATGTGCTATTAAAAACCAGCACTGTTATTGACCTGAGTGATGTGTCCATCACTTAGCAGCAGAAGTGCATGCTCCAGAGCTACATGTATTCACAGTATGGGCGTCTGTGTGAGCTTCTGGAAGGCATGTCTGTATCTGCCCGTCTGGTTTTTATGATGCCCAGAGCCGTGCCAGGTGTTGATGGGTGCTCCACTGATGTTATTTGAGGATAAGGGTGCCAGTGATTTCTTTCCATTCACTCAACAGAGAGTACCTTTTGGAAACATTATCTAATTCTCCTAAGAATATTAACCCTATGAGGTGAATAAGACTGAGATTTCTCTGCTATAGATATGGATCAGAAGGATGTATAATTGACCTCAGAGGTTAGAGAGATATCATAGAGTGTACTGTTTTCTACAAATTCATGTTATTTCCACCAAATTCATTATAGTCTGCTCAAGGATGATAAACTTGTAGTTAATTTTTCATTGGCATACTAACGATGTGGGGCAATAAGGAAGAAGCCCTGTTACCTTGTTTGGTGTCTATAATGACAATAATTGATTCTGGAATGTGACAAAGATGGGGCAGGATTGTATGAAACATGGTGAAAATTAGCTGCTACAAAGAAGGGTTTGTAAATAATCTCTCAGATTGAGAAGACTTTATTTGTGAGGGTTAAATAATCACCCTTCCCTGGTGTTACACAAAGGTACACCGCTGTCCACAGTTGATAAACAGGAAATGATGCTCTAAAGTGTGGAAAGCCTTGTTACAGATAAATGGAGAATGATTAGTGAGGTTGAATCAGACAAGATTAGAGAGTTTCATGGGGCTTTGCATGCTTTCTCAGAACAATGTGTAAAGTGGGAAAGCTGTAGTCACTGGGGTAAATGATCCCAACTAAGATGTACTGAGGGCGCCCCCTTGTGGAAGTGCACACGTCCACCTTAGAAATCAAGCAAATGGCCTGGTGTCTGCAATGCAGTCTGTGTCTCCCCCATAACCAGATTTATACACTACATTCTCACTGCCAAGGTGATGGTATTAAAGAGGTGGGACTTGGAGAGGTGAATTTCAAACAGGGACCCCAGAGAGCCCCCTCCCCCTTCTGCTGTAGGAGGGCGGACCAGTGAGAAGATGGCAGCCTAGGAACCAGGAAACAGGTCCTCATCACACAGTGAAGATGACGGTGCCTCGTTCTCCTACGTGCAACCCCAAGAACTATGAGAACCTTCTCTGGTGTATAATAAGTCACCTACGGTGTTCTGTCATAGCAGCCCAAACAGACTAAGGCAGCACATAGATGTGTCCTGATCTGTACAATATCAGGCAGGCTGGGTCCGCAGCTCTGAATCTAAGCATTTATTCTTGCACTGTCCACTGAAAGCTCAAGCATGGTGATGAAACCAAGTTCTCCACTGCACTGAAGTGCTCCACTTCAAGTCAGCCTTGACCATGGGGGCATGAGTACTGTTGGGAACACTCAGGAGACCTAGATAAACAGATTGTAAGGAACTCATAATGGGATTTTGCTACAACATTTTAAATATTGCTTTCTTTTCCTTGAATTTTCTTTTCTAAAATGGGGTTTTGTATTTCATAGTGGGTTTTGAGCTATTTATTAAAGGTAAATAAATTTGGAGTATAGAATAGTATGATGTAAAGTGCATTGAATAGGATCTAGACCTTAGTGGCCACATAGCTATGTGAAAATCAAAATCAAAATCAGGTCAAAATCCCTCTAGAATAGAATTTCCTTATGCTTCTGGGTAAAATGTAGAGAACTGGACGAGACCAGCTCTGAGGCAATGTTTAGCACTGAATTTTAGGATTTATAGTATGGGGTATAAGTATTTCTCAGGTTGGAATTCAACACAATTGCTATGATGACTTCTTTGTCTAGACATCTGCCTTTCCTCAAATGTAACTCACAGGAAGCACCTCTGTGGTGGGGATGATCCACTGGTGAATATATTGGAGGAGCAGTAACCTATGGAGGAACGAGCTCATCTTCGTTCACACCAGAAAGTGCCAATGCAACATCACAGGCAGAGGGAGTTATGGTCAAGATACTAAAAAAAGCAAACAGACAAAACCAAACAGTTTGTAATACACCACATTTGATACTGCTGGGAGGAAAAAACTCATATTAGCAGTCATGTATATACGCCTATCTTAAGTTCTTGGAAGGGGGGGTGCCCATAGCCCAGTGGGTAGGGCACTGGCCATATACACCCCGACTGGTGGGTTCAAACCCAGCCCGGGCCTGCCAAACAACAATGACAACTGCAACCAAAAAGTAGCTGGGCGTTGTGGTGGGGACCTGTAGTCCCAGCTACGTGGGAGGCTGAGAAGAGAATTGCTTAAGTCCAAGAGTTAGAGGTTGCTGAGAGTTGTGATGGCACGGCACTCTACCCAGGGTGACATAGTAGATTCTGTCTCCAAAAAACAGAAAAAAAATTCCTTGGAGAGAAGAGAGAATAAATGGAAATGACACATAAAGGAAGAACAGGGTGGGGGAAAGGGAAGGAGAAGACCACAAAGGGACGATGGGGAGGAACGCAGCTGGGGAGGAGGCTGCAGATGGCTCCATTGCGGTTACCAAGAGAGTAGCTTTGGGGCTCAATGGAGTTTACTTTCAGCTTTGCCTATGGGGTGTAGCTTAGGTTCTCTGAACCTCAATTTTCTCACCCATAAAATGTGGCTCATAATACTTTGTGTCTCATCTTCCTTCCTGGAATACACCCTCATTTTGATGTTGCAGGATTACCCAGGCAAGGCACCTTGCTCAGGGCCTGGTCAAATCTCTACAACGCTTTAGCCATTATTAGTATTATTGCTGCTGCATAATAAGTTAGAAGCAATAAGATTGTTTTAGTATAACGACAAAAAAACATGATCAAAGATTTCATAAATCTTCCAGCCAATGTAATTTTGGACTATGCTTTCTAACTTCTTTTATTCTTAAAAATATGTTTTATTCATGCAGACTAGGACTTTGGTTACTGTTTTTTTCTTTTTACAAGCAAAATTTTTTTTAAAAAGGTAGTAAATGTTTACAATTCATTTAATGTATTTTTGTAAGAATTTTTTACAAAAAGGTAGTTAATAACTACTGTTGTTGTGAGAATTAAATGATAAAGTGTTTCTTAAATTCTTTAAAGCACTTTCTGGCACCTGGTAAGCAGTAAATGCTAGGAAAAAAAAAGGAGCATAATTAACATTGATGGAGTGTGTGTTAATAATGGCCTCCAGTTATTAAGCACTGTGTGTCACCACTGTAGCCTGGCAAGGTTGGATTATGACTTACACTTTATGCATTAAAAAAAACAAAACTGAGGAATAGAAATTCATTGCCCCACAGCCCCACTGCTGGGGAAGTGCGTATGCAAAGATGTTATTCTGTTTAGCTACACACACATACACACACACACACACACACACACACTTCCCTTCTACCGCACTGCCAGGCAGGGACCACTTTTGGCATTAACGGTTCATTAATTTATTGTCTACAATAATCTTGGGAGATAAATATTCTGCTTTTAATTTATAGAAAGTCCCACAAAGATAATCTAAACTCATAATTCTCAGATTCCAATGCCCACTCTTCAAAAAACGAATATATGGAAGAGTATTTTGTAAACTGTTACGCGTTCCACCCTCTGTCGACCAGAACTGTTCAATGAAAATACGATGGGAGCCGAAAATATAATAAGAGCTAAAAATTTGAGCCATGTATGTGAATTCAAATTTTTCCAGTAGCTATATTTTAAAAATTAAAGAAGAAACAGTGAACTTACTTTTAATAATATATTTTATTTGACTCAATATACTGGAAATATTTCCACTTAAATATAAGAATCAATATAAAAATGACTCATGTAGAGTTATATGTTCATTATTTTCTGGTGCTTGAAACCAGAATGGTATTTTACATATATAGCTCCTCTCAATCTGGACTAGCCACATTTCATGGGCTCAAAATCTACATGTGGCTGGAGGTTACCATACTGGATCGTACAGTGTTAGACAACTGCTTTTCCAATTTGAATGATTCTCCAACCTACAGAAGGCATTGAAGTTGGAAGCGACAAGATTGTTTTAGTATAACGACAAAAAAAAAAAAAAAATGATCAAAGATTTCATGAATCTTCCAGCGAATGCAATTTTGGACTATGCTTTCTAACTTCTTTTATCCTTAAAAATATGTTCTGTTCATGCAGACCAGGACTTTGGTTGCATTTTTTTTTTTTAATTTTATTTTTATAAGCAAATTTTTTTTTAAAAGGTAGTGAATGTTTACAATTCATTTGATGTATTTTTGTAAGAATTTTTTACAAAAAGGTAGTTAATAAATATTTAGAATTCATTTGTTAGTAGTTAAGGAATAAAAATAGAAAGCTGGAAGAACGAGAATTGTGAGAATGTCATCAAAGCCTGTTATGAACAAAGCTATTATTTTATACAGGTGTAATCTGACAGTCACTAGATTAGTTTGCAGTGGAGAGAGCTTCTACTTGAAAGGTTATTTTATGAAGTCTACTCAGAAATTCCTGGAAAAGGCAAGAGACTGGATCATGTGCCTCTGTTTTTTTTCTTTTATTTACTGACATCACAGGAAACAAATCTCTGAACTCTTAAATTTGGAGATTTTTAAGTCCCACGATGAACTAGAAAATACCTCAAGTTGACAGTAAGGGCCAAAGAGTTACAAGAAAATGCTAAACCTCTGACACTCAGAAGCCACACTTACATAATACATCACTGGAATGTTTAATAGCTCCAGAGAATAATGATAATCTAAGCACACCCTCCCCCAAACTAGACCACAATCAGCTCCATTTCTATGTTCACAGCTCAACCAACCAAAATACACATGTGTGCCTGGGCTGTATGTAACAATTGTAGTTGTATCCACATTTAAATGCTACTTCCTTATTTTATATCACTTGCTTGATTTTTTTCATCTACACCATTGCTTTTTCAAATGTTCTTTATTTTTATTATAACTCTAGAACAATTAGAAATAGTTGTAATTAAATTGCTGAAATCTGCCTGTGTAAAGTCGAGTAGGAACATTTCAATTCTATCAGGATGGGTGTTAATTATTTTAGGCAAGCTGTCATTTAGGCTTTCTAAAGTGGATTTTGTTCTTGCAGTCAAGAACATTGCTTAGTGCAGAATTAATTAATCATTATAAATATAAAACCTGCAGTATCAGCTCCTATGTTCAGAAAGGTTTCAAGAGGCAAGGTTGAAAGAGTCAATAGGCTGCTGAAGGGAATCTTATCATGTGCCCCACCCCAGTCTGATAAAAGGACAATTAAACTATGTACTTTATCTTTTTATAGGCCCTCGCGTCAAATATCAGTTCAAAAATTGGAAGTGAATACTTTTTACAACACAAAGTTTTATTTTTTTGGAATATCTTCTTTTAAAAAGTTCTTTTTTTTTAAAAGTAGATTTATAAGGAAATGGCTGAATATTGGAATCTACTTTGGACAAAGATAATTGCAAAATGAAACAAAACAATGGGACGATTTCATTCTCATAGTACTATTCTGAATAGAACATATTTCTTCAGTAGGCTCTGAGTTTTCCCCAATACACAGTGACTACCCACTTCTACTTAAGAAATGTTCCTTTGAGACCAGCCTGAGCAAGATCGAGATCCTGTCTCTCAAAAAAAAAAAAAAAAAAAATAGCCCAGTGTAGTGGCAGGTGCCTGTAGTCCCTGCTACTTGGGAGGCTGAGGCAAAAGGAACACTTGAGCCCCCGATTTTGAGGTTGCTGTGAGCTATGAGGCCATAGCATTCTACCAAGGGTGACACACTGAGATTCTATCTTAAAAAAAAAAAACAAACAAAAACCCAAAAGTTCTATGAACAGAATAACTATATTTCTCATAGTATGGCTCACACTTATTCTGCTCCAAGAGAAAAAGCCCACTTTCTCTATTGCCTTCCCTGATGTTTTTAATAATAGTTTTACAATGTAGTTTCATTTTCCTGCTATACAATGAAAGCCAAAGTCAACCAACATATTAGAAAACATGGACCAAAACATCAAGATCCTGTCTGTACTGGTTGAGAAACCAATTGGCATAACAGTCAAGATAACGATAATACTAGCTAACATTCCATAAACCAACGATGTGACAGCCACTCTAAGTATTTAAATGTTGTTGCCTTGGAAAGAGTTTAATATGTAATTATATCATTTGTCTTATTACATAGAAGCAAAGAGCGGCCCTGTAATATTGAAACATTTGCCTAATTTTCTTATATTACTTTTTACTACTTTAAAATTTAAAAAAAGTATTGCTTTATTTCAAAACATATGTTAAGAATTTGTTCTTCACGAGGCACTCTCCTATGAACAAGATGAAACGCACTGCCTCTCACATGTGTACACAAACACGTGATCATCTTGTCACATTGCAGATTCTGATTCGGCAGATTTGGCCAGGGCCTGAGAGTCTGCATTTCTCCAGGTGACGCCTGTGCGGCTGTTTGAGAACAGGATGGACTACACGTGGAGAAACTCTGAAGTGATGAAGTCAAAGGTTTGTGCCGTGATTGTTCTGAGGAGCTAATTAGTAATTGCTGCTTTCACAAATAGGCTTGGCTTTGTCCAAAGAATGACATTTGAATTGGGCCTTGAATAGTGAGTAGAGGTAAATGTGGGTTGGGCTACTTAGTATGTTCTTACTGGTTAATGAGTTGATAGGGAAGGGTTAGAATGTGTTCTAAATCACACTGGAGGTACCTACAGCTTGTTTACTCTCTTAGAGGAGAATCAGTGGGGATAAGTATGATTAACTGGTGTCCACGCCTGCATTTGACATGGCTTCCAATTGTTCCTTCTTCAGTAGCTATAGCTGCTACTCGTATCTGGGCAGGTGGCAACTGAAAGGTATGATACATCTGGGTGGCATACAGCATTAATTAGGCAAACACTCAAGATTTTTAGTTTATTTTAAAAGATACTCTTTTAAGATTTGTATCAACACAATTATGCTTCCAATGGGATTTTAACTGATTTTAAATCCTATTAAAGACAATGTATTTTTAAAGGTGGCCACTCAAAGGTTGTGTTGGGCTAGTGCACTGTAAGTCACTGGGGCACATTTTGGTGTGATCACCTAAGAGGTATTGTGAATGACCTATATTTAATATTCTTTTAAAAAAATTTCCTTGATGTGTTTTGTACTTCTTAAAACTATCTCTATGTCCTCATAACATAAATAAGCATTTTTACTCAAGGGAGTTCTATAGTCCTTTGGATAGAAGTTATTGGTTCTGGTTCTGTTAAAGAGGCATTATTTTTAAAGGATGAAGTTCCCCTTTACCCACATTTTGCATCTGTAAATTATTAAATTTTCCACCAAAGTCACATCTATTCTGAACTCCTACAGAGGATAGTTTCAGATCATTACATTTTTTTCCTAGACTTAGGTCAGTGATATTACTCACATACTTAAGTGGTTTAATAGTTTCTCCCTGTCCGTTGAACACACTCTACAATTAAGACTCTTCATAATATGGCTTAAGGCCAAACTAAAGTCCATCTCTGGCATTTCCTACCTTCCCACATACTGTAGACTCATTGCTGTTGTTCATTGGTTTTTTTGCTTGATTAAGTCCTTAAATAGTGTGACTTGAAGACATTTTCAAAGACCAGTTCAGAGCCAACTTGCAGCCACATGGTGATTGGGAACGGGAGGGGAGTGGGTGGATGACATTCAAAGCAAATAGATACGCTACGTGGGAAGAGCAGGTAGCCCCTCCACAATCCTCTCGTTGACCCTGCTTAAGATAGTTCACAAGAGATGAAGAATTCCATAATTTGAGGCAGCAAACATTACACTAATTTTTTATTTTTGTAAATAACAATTAGAGTCTCAGACCTCAAATGCCAGTGGTCTGCAGCTTGGTGGAACTTTTGTACTCTTTTAAAAGTCCTGGCCTCCAGTAACATCTAAGAAGAACAGTAAAAGTAACTATTCATTTATGTATTTACCAGTGTTCAAAAAGTCAACATACTGAAGCTCTGAACATTTCGAGGTCAGCCTTAACTAAAAAAAAAAAAAAAAGTCTCTTTTTCTTATATGTAATCCCTGTTTCAGCTGAGCTTGTTAGGTTGGTCATCCATGAAAGCCTTCATAATTCCAAACTTCCTGAACCTTGCACAGCCTCAAACAGCTACAGAACTAGGAAAACTTTATTTTTTCTTCTGTTCCTTATTGCCTCCAGTGAGACTCCATATTTCCAGGAGTCTGATTTTCCTCCCTGTTTTCAAAGATGAGTTTTACATATGAGGAGGCAAACCTGGCTGCCGAAGGTCATGAAAGAGGTAGCGTGTAGAGAAGGCAGCCTGTAACGCATAAACAGGGGAATGCTTTTGTTAGCCAGGAAGGAAAGCCATGCCTCTGAGTTCTAATGTTGTTCAAACCAGAAAGAGAAAAAGAGGAAGCAAGGTGGGAGGCAGGAGGGCAGGAGAAGAGGAGGAGTGGTGGAGAAAGGGGGAGGCAGGGAGAGAAAGAAAGGAGGGGTAAGTCAAGGGGAGGGGAGAGAAAAGACAGAATACTGCAGGTGTGAGTTCAGAACGTTCTTTTCAGTTTCCCCTTTGGGGCCTGACATGGTTGTAGCTTAAGAAAAGTTGTGTTGGGCAGGACTTAAGGTAGCCTCAGAGGCTCCTTAAGTTTCACTGAGATCTGAAGATAGCAACCTACAATTTCTAGGCCTCTTTAGGTTCTTGGAAAAAGCCAAGGGGACTGATTGATTGAGAGGGGCTTGGGCAGAAGATAAGACCACCCCAGAATGGTCAGTCTGTGATGTCAGCCAAAAGAGGGGCCATGGGCCACAGTGGTGCAAAGGATTCAGGTACATCAGATGACTGGTTCATTGGCCACAGCTCAAGGAATTCTGCTGCAGGACCTCTGTGATCTGGCAGAACAGTTAGACCACAGTGGAGTCTAGTGAGTTCTCTGGGAAAATAGACCTGCCAAGTGTTCCCTTGGTGATACTTTCCAGAAGGGGGGATCCCCTAGGATTTTACATCATGTTTAAGGAGTAAAAAAGTGGGAAGGCTAGGCAGAGATAATAAAAACACACATGTGTCACACAAGGGTACATGTGAAACTTAGTAAATGTAGAATATAAATATCTTAACACAATAACTAAGAAAATGCCAAGAAGGCTATGTTAACCAGTGTGATGAAAATGTGTCAAATGGTCTATAAAACCAGTGTATGGTGCCCTATGATCGCATTAGTGTACACAGCTATGATTTAATAATATATATTAAAAAATCAAGCAAAGGAAAGAAAAAATGGGGAAAACTAAATGTTTTGAACACTACAAATAAAATATGTGGATGTTTAAAACCTAAAAAAAAAAAAAAAAAAGAAAAGAAAATGCCATGAAGGCTATGTTAACCAGTGTGATGAAAATATTTCAAATTGTATATAAAACCAGCACATTGTACCCCACGATTGCATTAATGTACACAGCTATGATTTAATAAAAAAATAAAAAAATAAACAAAAAAAAAAATAAAAAATAAAAACAAAACAAATATATAAACAAAAAAATAAAACACCCTGGAAATGTGTTCAGACCAAAATAAAGAGACACTGTACGAGGTTAAGTTTCAATAAAAAGTGATGGAACAACCTTGAAGTGGCATAATTGAGTCCATTGACCCCTGACAAGTAGGAATGGAGCTCATGAGCAATTTGAGTCAAGCTGCTCAACTCAGCTATATTTATACAAAAATAGTTACATAAGTCAAAGTGTGTAAACTTCAAACCATCCCTGCCATTTCAAATGTCACTTCCTCCCTGAAACCTTTCCCATTTCTTCGGTTGAATGTTTTCTCTTATTCGTGTGTAACTTTTTTTTTTTTTTTTTTTGCAGTTTTTGGCCTGGGCTGGTTTTGAACCCACCACCTCTGGCATATGGGCCGGCAACCCTACCCTTTTGAGCCACAGGCGCTGCCCATCATAACCTACTTTTAATTATCTTGCTTCATAGCAAGTGCTAACTTACAGATTCATGGACTCACGGAATAAAAAAGGACTCGATGAACCATCAATTATAATTCTTCTCCATCTCACAAGATGATAGAGTCCTTGAGGGCAGAAAATCCACTCATGTATTGATGGACACTTGGGTTGATACCACGTTTTGCAATTGTGAATTGTGTTGCAATAAACACTCAACCCCAGATGTTTTTTAGATAAAATGAATTTTTACCCCTTGAGTGAGTCCCCAGTAGTGGGATTAATGGATCAGAAGGTAGGTCTACTTTTAGATCTTTGAGGTATCTTGGTACTATTTCCCATAGAAGTTGTACTAGTTTGCATTCCCACCAGCAGTGTATGAGCCTTCCATACATTCTACATCCAGGCTAAAATGAGTTGTTTTGAGATTTTTGGGTAAATTCCATTGTCACTGGAGGTAAGTGAAATCTCACTTTGGTTTTGATTTGAATTTTCCAGAAGATTAGAGCTGGTGAGCATTCTTTTCGTACATTTATTGGATGTTGGTATATCTTCTTTTGAAAAGCTTTTGCCCAATTTTTCTATTGAGTTTTTGGTTTTATCTTGCTGATTTGCTTAAAAGTGTTGAAAAAATTGTTCTTTGTTTCATATGAAACCAGGAAAAAAAAAAAAAAAGAAAGAAAAGACATAGCCAAAACAATTCTACAACATAAGAACAAATCTGGAAGCATTGCATTATTGGACTTCAGGTTATACTATAATTCTAATAGTTCTAATAGTAATCAAAACAGCATGGCACTGGCAAAAAATAGAGACATAGATCTATGGAACTATTCTAGGAATAGAAAACCTAGAGACAAAATCAGCCTCATATTGCCATCTGGTATTTGAACAGATGTATATCAAAACAAAAAAAGTATACATTGGGGAAAAAAATCCCTATTCAGGAAATGATACTGGGAGAACTGGTTAGCCACATACAAAAAATATATTTTGTGGTAGAGAGAGGTGAAGATTCGGTTTCAGTATTCCCCATGTGACTATCAAATTTTTGAAGATCTTCAAAGTATAATATTGGTCAATAAAAGATTTAAACATAGGATACAAAACTATATCAGGGGTGGCGAACAAGTTCGACTACGCGCTCGGAGATCGCTCCTCAGAGGTCCCTCCTCAGAAGCAGCATAACAAAATCCAAACTTGGCAAAGAGCCACAGTATACAAAATAATGATAAGAGGCAAAGAGCCG
>CAUYPK010118946.1:0-73498 GCA_963574355.1 Loris lydekkerianus
TCCTTTTGGAAGAGTATTTTTAAAAATAAGAAGCAATATTTTTAAATTAAATTTTAATGAAAATCGTAACTGTATGCATTTATGGAATACAATGTGAAAATTTGATATACTGTGTGGAATGCTTAGATCAAACTGATTAACATAGTCATCACCTAATTTTTTTGTGGTAAGACATTTAAAATTTATTCTTTTTTTTTTATTAAATCATAGTTGTTTACATTGATATGATCATGGGGCATCATACACCAGGTTCATAAACCATTTGACATATTTTCATCACACTGGTTGACATAGCCTTCCTGGTGTTTTTTTAGTTATTGTGCTAAGACATTTACATTCTACATTTACTAAGTTTCACATATATCCTTGTAAGACGCACCATAATTTTGAAATATACCCTAGCATTATGCACAATTAGGTGAAATCTCATCAAATGCCCTCCCTCCACCCACCAATATCCCTGCCCCTTCCCCTCCCCTATCTCTCCTCACCTCTCTTCTTTGCTAGACTGTATTTGTGTTTTATCATTTGTATGAGTGTGTAAGTGTTTATATATTTGTTTCATAATAGTGTTGAGTACATTGGATACTTTTTTCCCATTCTTGAAATACTTTACTAAGAAGAATGCGTTCCAACTCCATCCAGGCAAACATGAAAGATGTAAAGTTCCATCTTTTGTATGGCTAAATAGAATTCCATGGTATACATATACCACAATTTGTTATCAAATGACTCCATTTCAGCAACACTTGAGCACAACAAAGAATTTTGGCAATAATTATTTGTAACTTATATAAAACTAATCATCTATCTCACATAACGTTATATTCTAAAATAAATAAATATGCAAATTATTATTATTATTTTTTTTTTTTTGAGACAGAGTCTCACTTGGTCACCCTTGGTAGAGTGCCATAGCAGCTTAGCTCACAGCAACCTCAAACTCTTGGGTTCAAGTGATTCTTTTGTCTCAGGCTCCCAAGTAGCTGGGACTACAGGTGCCTGTCACATTTTTTAGAGACAGGGTCTCACTTTTGCTCAGGTTATCACTCTTGCTCAGGTTACAGACGTGAGCCACTGCACCTGGCCATATGCAAATTATTAGCCTTTTTATCCCCTAATATATGGCTGGGCCTCTTCTACATATATTTCATATATTGACTCATTTATTGCTCAAATTCTATAAGCTGGCAGCTATCATTACGTCTAACTTACAAATGAACTGACTGAGGAAGAGAGGTTTAGTTACTTAACTTAAGGCTATACAATTAGAATAAAAGACCCAGGTCATATACAAGGAATTCTGGCTTTAGAGCCTGTGCTTATAAAGTGCACAGTGTTCTGCCCTTCATGACCAAGTTGAAGAAAGTTATCAAAAGGAGTGTAATGAAGTAGAATCTTTGGAAAAGGCAAATGAAGTTAACGTTCATAACATGCAACAGAACTTCTAACATTCTGTTCTGCAATTTTATTCTCAAAATGACACACAGAATAAAATCTGCTTATGAATCCATTCTTTTTTATTTTTGTGTTCTTCTTTGTACTTTTCTGTCTTTCCCTAAACAAAACCTGAAAGTCTTTTCCATTTCCTTTCCTTCCTATTCACCTCCCACTTTATGTAGATATGTCATTCTTCCTCACAGGCTATATGTTACTCTTTTGTGTGTTGGTTGAATTCCTCTAGCTTGTCTAATACAGCATCACTATGGGTTAGTAAAGGTATGTCAACATGAAGAAAGTCCAAAAAAGAGCTTGCAGTACAGTGTCAGGAACCTGCGGCTTTAAGGTCACATCTGGTCCTACAGATCCTGGAGCATGGGGCCCCAACAGAATCCAACCTTCACACAACAAATTCCTTTATTAAAAGGATTTGTTGTCTGAAGGTTGGATTCAGTCACAAGGTTGCACTCAGTGAACCAGAAGGCCACATGTGGCCCCAAGCCACAGGTTGCCCATCCCACCGTACACCTCTGTGGACCTTCAGATGTAGCTGTTCTATGCAGAGTTCAGTTATCAGTCACTTGTATTTTTATGGATTCTTTTACACAAAGATTTCAATTTCAAGGTTTACTTACAGCTCTAATTTCTCTGAATGGTAAAAATGAGGGAAAATGTGAGTCAGATATTTGAACCTGTATTATGTAGGTAGGTGAATAAAGAAGCCCAAAGGAGTAAAAAATTCTGACTATCAACCACACCTATTGTTTATCTGAAAACTTACAGTAATATTTCAAAAGATAACATCTGCTTTAAAAATAATTGTTTTAAATAATGATTTGATTCCACATACTATATAAATTTCTGGCTTCCACTTAAGAAATTCACAAGATGAACTGAATTTCTCACTCTTTTCCCGGATATTTAGGAGATATGGAGCTACAGTTTACACTAGAAGAGAAGGCCTGGCATAGGTGGTCTGTTTTCAAAAAAAAAAGAAAAATTGTGCTTACTGAATAGGAGACCTAGAAATTTTACACTAAATTTTAGAGTTAAACCTATAAGTTGACATGTGTCAGAGTGACAAAACTTTCTTAGAAATGGTCTGAAATTACATTTCAAGTGGACAGTTAGGAAAGGATTTAGTAAACTGAATTCTCCTTTAAAATTTCAAATTTCAGCAGTTAGGGATGAATTTTATTCTTTCAAAGCTTTCAGGAATAAATTTATCAGTACCTGTACATATGTGAGTACGTGAGTACGTACAGAGAGATGGGGCATCAGTCAAGCCGACTCACCATCAGTGAATTACACTCATGTTTGAGACATTTGGAAGAGATGCTGATTAATCATTTAGATATTTATTCTCCACTGTGAATATTTAAGACAAAACCTTATTCTCTAGATATGAACTTGTGGAGTTTCTTTTTCTTCACATACTTGTTGAACTTTCAGAGCCTAATAGAAGTTGAACTTCTATAAGCTATTGAGGGTGCAAGGAAAATTTCTAGCACAATGGAACTAAAACATAATTGGGAGATTAGAAAAATATATATGAAAAGTCAAATATCAATAGAATAATCCAATACATTGATATTTTAAAGTTCCTGGAACTTTTCTTATCTAGGTAGATAAAGTTTCTGGTTTACTAAGAATAAACAAGAAAAGAAATAACCTAAGTAATGCCAAAAATTAAGTACACACATGCACATATTTTGTTTCTTAGATACTTCCTTAGATTTTCACTCAAAACCTAATTGTTCTTAGTGTACATACAATCTTAATAAATGTTATCACAAATCTTATTTCAAACACTAGCAAATTAAAAACTGTTTTGAAAGTAACAGGCCATCTACATGTGAGAACTTCATGAACATCAAGGAATAAATGTGGACTATTAATAATCAGACAATAAGAAGCATAATTAAAAAAGTAAATGTTCACAGGAATCACATTCAAAATGTCCAGATCAATATTTAATTAACTCTACTAATCTTAGAGACTAAAATCTTCAAAATGTCTTCTCCATAATTTCCATTTAAGGCAAAAGACAAGATCATCACAAGGTACTATGTAAGCCAGAATTAAACCTGTAGCAGTCACAATATTCTTGTTAGAGCCAGAACCATGTCTAGAACATTCTGTATTTAAGCTTTAAATTTAAAACTAAGCAACATTTTGCCAGATTTCACAATAGCACTTTCCAAAATTTCTTCAGAAATACTATAAAAGCAAACGAAAGAGAGAAAGGTCTAAGATGAAGGTCCTCAAACCAGTTAAGTGATGCTATTAGACTAAACAAGTTCAGTTGTTCCTCATTAGTCTCCTTGGTTGGGGAAGGGGACATCATCTATTAGCACCATGAAGGCCAAAGCAGGTTTAAAACAGGCAATCTTTGAAACTTAGCTGCTGCCAGAATCATGTCTCCAACCCTTTACATTTTCTATGGAAAATAGTTACTTCCATGAACACTTTCAATCTATACCTTTGCCCAAGATGTTACAGATGATTCATTCCCCCGTAGAACACAAAGTCAAAGAACTCTAAGCAATCGATGATGGTTCTTTGGCCAGACTTGTACTGTCTACTCCCAAAGGAGGCTCATGAACAATCATTTCCATCATGGCCTCTTCAAAGTTGCTGGCATCTATTTTGCCCAAATGACTTTGAAGCCTTGGCAAGTGAGCAGTTTTATGATTCTATCTTGCCTATATCAGTTAACAGCTTTTATTAGGGGATCGGTTCAACTTTATTTTGGCAGTATTGATGGCACACCATCTCCTTAAAGATAATAACTTTAAGAAAGTTACTTGTTGAGAAATATGTTGAGGCAATAGCCCTTTGTCACACCACACCAACTAAACCCTTATCATCTTTCTTTTGAAGGGAAGTGTAGCAGAAAGAGAAGGATTACACATTCATGTATTATTTGTTACTTTTGGTTGCCATTATTGAACATTATAGTTAATTTTTGTGTTAAAGGCTCAATTTTATTAATTTCTCACTATTTGTTTGGATAATTAACAAAGTGCTCTATTTTTCTTCCCTGTCTGCTTGAGAAATTCATTAATTTCTTGAAAGGGTTTATTTAAAAAAAAACTAGAAATTTTACTAAATTAGCTTTTATAAAAATGCTGAGGAACTTTATTAAGCCTTCCATAAGTTTTTCATTTAAGTTTAATATGAATCTTGGAGAATTCTTATAATTATTTTACCTTATATTTTTCCCATAATCATAGCTATAAACTTGCTTTTACATGAGAAACCCATCAATTACTATTTTCATGTCATTTTTATTACTTTTATTTGGTTCAATAATGTGGAATAAAAGCCTAATAAAAAATAACTTTAGTGAGTTCACATTCACATTGGTGATAATTAAAATAATATAATATGATATTTTAATGGAAAATTATGTTTCCCTTGTTCTTCCTCGAGAGACAATATTCTGTATTTCTAATTTTTATATTAGCATATTTGGTGGGTCACATTTATGTTCTAGAATAAACAATTCTATTAGCATAATGAAATTCAGAGGACAGATAAAATTTAATTAAAAGAAATATAATTTATGGAAAATACATAATGAGAAATATGATTAAAAGTGGGAATATATTTGTATTTAGTTATTAAGTCATTTCTATAAATTAGTTTATTATTTTATAGGGACAAATAAGTATTTGTTGGCTATACTTTTAGTATGTTGGACAAGACACTGAAACTCTGTCTTCATCAATTTGGAATGCTAAAATAGAATGCTGTAGCCTGAGTGGCTTAAATAATATAAATGTATTTCCTATAATTCTAAAGGCTGGAAATCTGAAAACAAGGTATGAGCATGGTCACCATGATTGTATTTATTTTATCATGGAAGAGAGCAAAGAGGAAAAGACCAAGTTCTCTCTAGTATTTTTATAAAGTCATTAATCCTATCCATTAG
Organism: Loris lydekkerianus; assembly: GCA_963574355.1. Classification (NCBI taxonomy): domain Eukaryota; kingdom Metazoa; phylum Chordata; class Mammalia; order Primates; family Lorisidae; genus Loris; species Loris lydekkerianus. Next base: position 5,378 of record CAUYPK010118946.1, read on the forward strand.
GGCTCTACACATATGACCGAATTATCTCCCCAACACTCCACCTCCTGCTACCATCACCTCAAGACTTAGGATTTCAACATATGAATTTTTTTTATTAAATCATAGCTATGTACAATAAGGCAATAATGAGGTACAATGTGCTGGTTCCATATACAGTCTGAATTATTTTCACTGAACTGGTTAACATAGCCTTCATGGCATTTTCTTAATTATTGTGTTCAAACCTTTATACTCTACACTTAGTAAACTTCACCTGCACCCTTCCAAGATGCACCTTAGGTGTGGACCCACCAATCACCCTCCCTCCACCCTATGTCCCCCTTCCTTGCCCCCTTTCTCATATTCTTGTACTGAGATTGGGTTGTAGCCTTCGTATGAAAGCTATAAATTAGTTTCATATTAGGGCTGAGTACATTGGGTACTTTTTCTTCCATTCTTTGGATACCTTGCTAAGAAGAATATTTTCCAGCTCCATCCATGTAAACATGAAGGAGATAAAGTCTCCATCTTTCTTTATGGCTGCATAATATTCCATGGTGTATAAATACTACAATTTATTAATCTATTCATGAGTCGATGGGCACTTGGGTTTTTTCCATGACTTAGCGATTATGAATTGAGCTGCAATAAACATTCTGGTACAAATATCTTTGTTATAGTGCAATTTTGGTCTTCTGGATATATACCTAGTAGAGGAATTCTAGGATCAAATGGCAGATCTATTTTTAGATATCTAAGTATTCTCCAAACATCTTTCCAAAAGGACCATATTAGTTTGCATTCCCACCAGCAGTGCAGAAGTGTTCTCTTTTCTCCACATCTGTGCCAACATCTCTGGTTTGGGGATTTTGTGATGTGGGCTAATCTTACTGGAGTTAGGTGATATCTCAAAGTAGTTTTGATTTGCATTTCTCTGATGATTAAAGATGATGAGCATTTTTTCATATGTCTGTAGGCCGTGCTCCTGTCTTCTTCAGAGAAGTTTCTCTTCAAGTCCCTTGCCCAGCCTGAGATGGGATCACTTGTTCTTTTCTTGCTAATACGTTTGAGTTCATTGTGGATTCTGATTATTAAATCTTTGTCGGAGACATATCCTGCAAATGTCTTCTCCCATTCTGAGGGCTGTCTGCTTGCTCTGCTTACTGTGTTCTTGGCTGTGCAGAAACTTTTTAGTTTCATCAGGTCCCAGTAGTACATTTTTGATGCAGCCTCAATTGCCTGGGGAGTCCTTCTCAAAAATTATTCACCCAGGCTGATTCCTTCAAGAGTTTTCCCTGAACTTTCTACATTTTTCTTATGGCAGCTCGTGTCTATATCAAAGGACAGCTAGATTCTACGCACTATGATAAGCACTTTGCACATATGTTTCCATTAATTCTTTTCAGCACTCTGTGAGTATCCTCTATACACATAAACATGATTATTATCTCTGTTTTGTTTGTTTTGTTTTATTTTGGTTTGGGGGACTTGATGGGGGGAGGGGGATTTGTTGTTTGTTTGTTTGTTTGTGTTTGAGACAGAGTCTTGCTCTATTGCCCAGGTGAGAGTATCTAGATCACTGTGACCTCCAGCTCCAGGGCTTAAGGGATTCTCCTGCCTCAGCCTCCTCCAGTAGCTGGGACTATAGGCATACATCACCATGTCCAGCTAATTTTTCTAAATTTTTTGTAGAGACAGGGTCTGGGTATTGCTCAGGTCAGTCTTGAACTGGAGACTCTGCTAGGATACTGGAGTGAACCACCTCGCCCAGCCTATTATTCCCCCTTTCATGAATGAGTAAACTGAGGCTTAACAAGGTTGAATGACTTGCCCAGAGTCATATGGCAAGTAAGTGATGGTGCTGACATTTACAGCTGGATAGTCTGACACCAGCGCCCACCCTGCTTCAGAGATTGTAGTTCCTTCACTTCCGTGGTGTTAATGTTCTTCCTAATGCCTTTCTGTCACTTCTCTTCCTCCATCATAATAAATGTTCACCAATACTGATAAGAACCATCCTAAGATGCTAAGAATGGGAGGAAGATCCCAGCATGTAGATGGACCATGTTTACAGCATAGAATAATAGCTAATGGAGAAGCATTAAGAAGAGTTTGAAACAGGTAACTAAACAACTGCAGGAACTAATGGACAAAGACTCGTGGCAACTAGAACCTCAAAGCAAAGCCCAACATTAAAGAATTCTTCCTAGTCATTAATAATAACTCTGATTTCATGAGCACCTCTAATGTGTTTTCTAGTGCCTGGGACTCTGCAGATCACTCTTGTAGATGGGAACATGGGAATTCTGAGTTCCTACGTGACTTCCCCACAGTCACATAGCCACAGGCGGAAAGTCTCATGTCTGTTTCGTTTTGCCTCTGTTTTAGCCCAGAGTCTGTGTTCCTTCCCCCATGCTCACCACTAGCAGAAGGTTCTGACATCTCCAGACTCACTACCATAACCTCCTGGTCATGGGCAAAACTCCTAGTCTGGGAGAGAATGGGCTGCACACTTCTCCCCATAACATGAGGAATTCATGCGCAGCTGCCCACACACCAGACTTACAGTCATTCGCCCACATTAATTTGTGAGTAGATGCTGAATCTTAACACCTTAGATTTACAGAATGTTTTGCAGATTACAAGAGCTTTTTCATGATGGAGGTCAGATGAGCTTAGTAAGTTAGTGAAAAGGTCCTAATTTCTAAGCTAGAGCTCTTTCCATTTTGCCTGTAGTCTCTAGTGGAAAAAGTGCTATCTGCATAAAAATAAACTAAAAATATTGCTGGAAGCATTAGTTGAGACAAACTACAATTTCTCCTATACCAACCTGAGATGCTTTTGAGAATAGTTTATTTTACACTATGATGTGGGGACAATTTTTAAGTCCTTAGAGTTAGGTCCCAAGATCCAATTTGTGAAGATGTGATTGTCAGAGTGCCCCAAATGGCTTTCATAAAATCGTGGACATTGAAAATACATGAGCGTGTGTAAAATGACCACCACACCCCTCCCGTTTCCCTTGGACCCGGAGGACACCACTCTGAAAGGCTCATGACCTCGGGTTGCTTCTAACTCCCCCAAAGTGAAGGAAGCAAGTGATTGCGTAGCAGAAAAAAGACAGAAATGCTTTCAACGGCCTGTCAATGTGACATCCAGGTTTTTCTCTCCCAGTGGCCTTTGAAATTAAACCAACTGCTCAAACAGAAAAGAGTCGTCAGCCTGCTCAGTGGAGCCTACCGGTTAGGCACATGTTGGGTGCTTTTTCTGCCGAGATGGAGGGGCGAGCATTGCAACAGTGGCATCAAGGAGACTTACTTCATTGAAAGCATCTAAAATAGAAATGTTGCCACAAAAGTAATTAGACTTGAATTTTAAACAATCAGTTCCTCATTAAGGGTTTCCTCAAAGGCTTTTTGCAAGCTTACAGCTTGACTCTTATCTCCAGTGTCAGCTGTGCAAAGGAGCTGTGCACAGCTGCGCATTCACATCCTAAGCCAGCGGTCCTCAAACTGTGGCCCGCGGGCCACATGAGGTGGTGTGATTGTATTTGTTCCCATTTTGTTTTTTTACTTCAAAATAAGGTATGTGCAGTGTGCATAGGAATTTGTTCATAGTTTTTTTTTTTAAACTATAGCCCAGCCCTCCAACGTTCTGAGGGACAATGAATTGCCCCCTCGTTTAAAAAGTTTGAGGACACCTGTCCTAAGCAGTGCGTGTGTGCGCTGGATTCACAGATAAAGCACAGTCAGCACACAAAAGTAAATTCATGCCTGCTGCCACCGCTGTCCTGCCCACCTCCCCACACAGATACACCCTAAAGACCAAACTCAACTCTCACACTTAAAAAAAAACAGAAGAGAGCTCCACAGCCATGATTAGAATTATCATTGGTTATTCTAGTATCCTGAAATGTCAACAGAAACCCTTAATTGATAAATTGGTTAGTAGTTAGGAAGCTGTGGCTTCCTCTCAGTGTGTACTGCTTGTGTAGTATACGTCTGGCTCTGTTCTATGTCTAAGGATACAGAAATACACATGACCCATTCCTCCGGGATCTCCCAGTCTCAGAGGGGTTTCTCGGGGGGCTCACGTGCAACTGTGCCAAGTCCAGCTGCAAACGAGGAGGCAGCAAGTCCTTTCAGAAACCCTGAATTAGAATTCTAACCAGAATCTCTAAGCAGAGCTCAGGAATCTTTCTACAAGTTCCCTCATGATTCTTATGTACACAGAAGTTCTCAGAGACGCCTTAGTTTCAAAGCATTTGCAAACAACATGTGATTTTCATTTTGATAAGCCTTCAAATTGCAGCCTTTCGATTGCAAACCCATCTCGTGACAGAACAAAGACACCCAGTCCATTCTACAGGAGCTCCTTCCGGGGTGCGACAGACACAAACACACAAACACTGCCCACGGATTGTAACAGGTCCTTCTAGAGCAGTGGTTGTCAACCTTCCTAGTGCCATGGCCCTTTAATACGGTTCCTGTGGGTTGTGACCCGAGGTTGAGAACCGCTGTGGTAGAGTCTTCCTTCTCTCAGTGAGTCTCCACACCTCCAGGCTTCACAGGGCCGGCAGCAAGCCCCCCACCTTCTCTGACAGTGAGAAACATTCTGGTGTAGGAGTCAAAAGGCATCTTTGCTGAATCCTAGCACTTTCCATTATTGTTTGAACCCTAGCACTTTCCATTATTGTTTGTGAAAGCATACATGAGTTACTGGGCCTAGGACTATCAGGACTGGGTGAAATAAGGCACACAAAGAGCACTTATATGGCTTGGTAAACAGTGAGCATTTAATCAATGGTGTTACTGTGGTTACCAAAGTCTTCGGGGGAATCTGTTCGGCTAATGCCTCAGAGAGCTCAAAAACAACCTAAATGCAGAATACAAATGTCTACATACAATAACTAATATGAAGGCTACATATAATAACTAATGTCTACATATAATAACTAATATGAAGGCTAAGTTAAACAGTTTGATGAGATTATTTCAGATTGTATATGAAACCAGCACATTGTACCCCTTGATTGCACTAATATACATGGTTATGATTTAACAATTAAAAAATAAAAAAAACAACCTCACACCTCACAAAATTCCCAGCAGGGAGCCTTTTCACTGAAGGAAACCATGAAATGTAGGCACCTAAGTGAATGAACAATGATATTAACTATGCTGTGAAGTTTGCAAATTACAAGACAATTTGTGGTTGGTGGGGGATGGTAATGGCTGATATTTAAAACAAGCATTTAAAAAAAAAAAAAAAACGAGCATACAAAAAAGACAAGTACACCATAACTAAAACAATCCATGTATTTTAAAATCTGAATTTATTATGCATGTCTTTTTCAAAAGGTAGACATTTAGCTCCCTAAAACATTTAATGATTCTATTTACAAAATCTCTATCCAAATGCAAAATTTCAGGACATCTATTATAATACATAGTTCATATAGGTTTGCTGGATTTAGCAAATTAAAATACAGGACACCCCATTAAATGCAAATTTCAAACAAACAAGGAATTTTTTAGTATAAATACATCCTATGCAACATTCAGCAACCCTAACTACAAAGAATGGTTGTTTTTAATCTAAGTTCATGACTCTAATTCAATATCCTTAGTAAGCGTTGTTAGGAAAAGAAAAACTGATTGGAAATAAATGTGGTGAAGGAATACAATTTTAAATGCTAGGAGAAATTCATTAAACCAGCCCAATCACAAGAAATAATTAAACCTGAGCTTTTCTTCATATGCTAAGGAAGTTGGAATTTCTCTGTGCGCCTAAAAAATTTATTGCTATGATCTCAACATTGTAAAGTGTTATGTTAGCACTAGAAGAATAAACAGGGTGGGAGAGGATGGGGAAAGTTAATTTAGGAGAAATTAGCTATTCAGATCAGGAGCCAGGGTTCATCCTGTAATCTGGGCTAAAGGTCCATACTTGCTTTCACAATGAAGAAACTCTGACCCTTAGCTGCTTGCTACTGAGTGTATGATAACTAACTCCTTCAGCACATATTCTTTCATTCCTTTAATACCCTCTAACTTTAAGACAGGTAAAATGTCTGTGTTTTGTTGTCTTTTGGGGTTTTTTTTTTTTTTTTCTTTGTGTTATAATACTCTTTGATGTTGGCAAAAAAAAAGAAAGTAAGAAAGAAATCTCATTTTGGAACTGCCAAATAGTTTCCATGGTGAAAAGGCTAAGTAGTTCTTTGGAAATTTTCTAGTCTTTAACAAGCTTTGCATAACAGGGTAAAGTGAGGGGTGAAATCTAGAAAATTTCAGGACTCTTCACTGTACTTTATATTTTTTAAAAAATGCATCTGCCATTGATGTTAATTCTGGTACATTTTAATCCCTCCCAAATTGGTAGGTCACAATAGTTAAGAAATTATTCCATTGGAAATGAAAGTACTCTAGTGACCAAAAGAAAATTAGACAGGGTGGGGTATGTGACAAGAAGCGTGTTAAACTCAATATCAGAAGCGTTGGCTTGTGTGCCCCTCGCCTCCCACAGTGAGTTGCAGTAGGCAAATACGTTTCTCTCTCTGGACCTGTCTCCTCATCTATAAAGTATTTGTTCCCAGCCAGGCATAGTGATTCACACCTGTGATCCTAGCACTCTGGGAGTCCAAGGCAGGTGAATTGTCTGACCTCACAGGTTCCTAGACAAGTCTGAGCAGGTGTAAGACCCCTTCTCTAAAAAAGTTAAAAAAAGAAGACGAAGAAGATGAAGAAGATGAAGAAGACGAAGAAGAAGACGAAGAAGAAGATGAAGAAGAAGACGAAGAAGAAGACGAAGAAGAAGACGAAGACGAAGAAGACGAAGAAGACGAAGACGAAGACGAAGAAGAAGAAGAAGAAGAAGAAGAATGAAATGTTGTATCAGGCACCTGTAATCCCAGCTACTTGGGAGTCTGAGGCAAGAGAATCACTTGAGCCCAAGAGTTTGAGGTTGCTGTGAACTGTGATGCCAGGGCACTCTACTGAGGACATCAAAGTGAGAGGGTAAATTAAATTAAATTGAGTAGCAGAAAAAAAAGACAGAAATGATTAAAATTAAATTGAGTAGCAGAAAAAAAGACAGAAATGATTAACATTAAAAATTAATGATAAATAAAATATTGGTTCCCTAAAAACTTTCTGCACTCTAGAATCCCATGATTCTCAGTCTAAGTACTTAAATTCAGACCTGTCATCTTTTACTTACTGACTGTAGTATTTTGAGAAAATCTCTCCTTTCTCTGATTCTGGAAGCCTGCTGTATGGATGTCTCAGACCCACCCTATTCAGAGAGTGAACTCCCATGATCTTTAGAGACCACTTTGAAAACACATGTCAGGCAGTTCAAGAGACTCGTTAGCCACATGTCCAAAGAGAGAAAGTGACCTTACATGGCCATCACCATCAAGTGAGGAACCAAAACACTGAACAAGCAGCACATCAGAAAGGCTATTGTGAACACTTAGGCTTTTGCTATCAAAAAGTACTTACACTTAAAAATCCTGAGTTGGGAAAGTCTGGAGGAAGGGATGGGAAACAGTGTCCCATGAAGAATTTTAGGGGAAAAAAAGGGGCTGTGAAGACATGGGGAGTCATTGCAAGCCCACCACCCCACCCCTGACTCCCAGCTCAGAATCTAAGGCCAGCCCCCTCTGAAACACCTCTGCAGGCCCTGCTCCAGGTGGCTGGGGGGGTGGTGGGGGGTGGCAGTGCTCAGCTCTGGAACCCTCCATGCTCTGCTCCACACCACACCTTACCTTGGCAGCAATGTGATGGACCAAAGACTTCTAAGAACATAAAGAAAAAGAGGGTTTTTGTTTTTCCTCCTCAAATTCCTTTTTTTTTTTAATTTGGGCAAGGAAGTTATTGTACTTTCCTTTTTTTATTTCAAATTAATATGAGGGTACGAATTTTTAGGTTACATCATTTTCAGTTAGAAGGGAAAGTTCATGTTGTAGTTGAGCCCATCACCCAGGGGACTGCTGAACACCCTCACATTGTGCACATTAGATGAGATCCCACCAAAGGCCCTCTCTCCTCCCTGACCCTCTCACTCCTCTCTCTTCTTCCCTTTGCTACACTATATTTGTGTTTCATCATTCATGTGGTATGTAGTTGTTTATATATTGGTTTCATATTAGTATTGAGTACATCAGATTTTTTTCTTCCAACTCCATCCAGGCAAACATAACAAATATAAAATCTCCATCTTTTCTTATGGCTGAATGGTATTCCATGGCAAGACATATAACCACAGTTTTTCAATCCATTCATGGGTTGATGGGCACTTGGGTTGCTTCTACCCTTGGCAATTGTGGATTGAGCTACAGTAAACATTGTGGTCCAAATGTCTTTCTGGTAAAATTATTTTTGTTTTTCTGGGTAGTTACCTAGTAATGGGATTGCAGGATCAAATGGAAGGTTGACTTTCAGTTCTTTAAGAACTCTCCATATTTCTTTTCATAAGGTTGTATTGACTTGCAATTTTACCAGCAGTGTAGAAAATTCCCTTTTCTCCAGATACATGCCAACATCTGCAGATTTGGGACTTTGTAATGTGGGCTAATCTCACTGGAGTTAGGTGATACCTCTGAATGGTTTTGGTTTGCATTTCTTTGATGATTAGAGCTGAGCATTTTTTCATGTCTTTTGGCCATTTGTCTGTCATCTTCAGAGAAGTTTCTATTCAAATTTTGTGCCTACTTATAAATGAGGTTGTTTGCTCTTTTCTTGTTGACTAATTGAGTTCTCTGTACATTCTAGCTATCAGTCCTTTGTAAGATTTGTAACATGCAAAAGTCTTCTCCCATTCTGAAGGCTATTTGCTTTGGTTGTGGCACCCTTAACTGTGCAGAAGCTTTTTAGCTTGATCAAATCCCATTTATTTATTTTTGGTGTTGCTGTAATTGCCAGTGAGGTCTTCTTTATAAAATATTTTCCCAGGCCAATATTATTAAAAATTTCCTCCACAGAAATCTCTTCTAGAATTTTTATTATTTCATGTCTTAAATTTAAGTATTTTATCCAGTGAGAGTCGATTTTTGTCAATGGTAAGAAGAGTGAGTCTAGTTTTGGTCTTCTATATGTGACTAACCAGTTCTCCCAGCACCACTTATTAAATAGGGATTATTTTCCCTAGTGCATGCTTTTGTTTGATTTATCAAAGATCAAATGGTAATATGTGGCTAGGTTCATCTCTACATTCTCTATTCTTTTTTTTTTTTTTTTTTTTTGTAGAGACAGAGTCTCACTTTACTACCCTCAGTAGAATGCCGTGGCATCACACAGCTCACAGCAACCTCCAGCTCTTGAGCTTACACGATTCTCTTGCCTCAGCCTCCCGAGTAGCTGGGACTACAGGTGCCCGCCACAACGCTCAGCTATTTTTTTGTTGTTGCAGTTTGGCTGGGGCTAGGTTTGAACCCACCACCCTCGGTATATGGGGCCAGCGCCCTACTCATTGAGCCACAGGCACCACCCTACATTCTCTATTCTATTCCATAGATCTATTTCTGTGTCAGTATCATGCTGTTTTGATCCCAGATTTGTTTTTATTTTTAAAAGTTGTATTGGCTATGTGGGTTTTTCTGGTTCCATATGAAATAAAGTACTGTCTTTTCAACTACTTCAAAGTATGACATTGGTGTTTTGATGAGGATTGCATTAAATCTTTAGACTGCTTTGGGTAGTATAGATATTTTAACAATATTGATTCTTCCCAGCCATGAGCGTAATATGTTCTTCTATTTGTTAACATCTTCTCCTATCTCTTTTCTCAGAGTTTCATAGTTCTCTTTATAGAGATCTTTGACATCCTTTGTTAGATACATTTCCAAGTATTTCATCTTCTTTGGAGCTACTGAAAAGGAATAGAGTCTTTGATTTTATTATCAGCTTGACTGTTATTGGCATATATGAAGGCTACTGATTTGTGGGCATTGATTTTGTATCCCAAGACACTATTATATTCCTCAATCACTTCTAAGAATTTTGTAGTTGAGCCCCTGTAGTTCCAGGTATAAGATCATGTCATCTGCAAAGAATGAGAGTTTGACATGCTCCTCTATCTCCATTTGAATGCCCTTGATCTTGTCTGATTGCAATGGCTAGAAATTCCAACACTATGTTGAATAGCAGTGATGATACTGGGTGTCTTTATCTAATTCCAGTTCTGAGTGGAAATGCTTTCAGTTTTACTCTATTCACTATGATATTGGAAGTGGGTGTTGTTGTAGATGACTTCTATCAGTTTAAGAAATGTCCCACATAAACCTATTTTCTTAAGTATTCTTATCAAAAAAGGATGCTGCATATTTTCAAAAGCCTTTTCTGCATCAATTGAGAGAATCATCTAGTTTTTGTTTTTATTTATGTGATAAATTACATTTATGGATTTACATAAATTGAACCAATCTTGCATCCCTGGAATAAAACCTACTTGATCATGATGTAAAACTTTTTTAATGTATCACTGTATTCTGTTTGCTAGGATATAAATTGAATATGAATATGAATATGTTTGCATCAATAGTGATTAATGATATTGGCATATAGTTCTTTTTTTTGTTACATTTTGGAATCAAGGTGATATTTGCTTCATAGAACATGTTTGGGAGGATTTGTTCCTTCTATATGTTTTAGCATAAGTTATGCAATATATGTACTAGTTCCTCTTCAAAGGTTTGATAGAATTCTGATGTGAAACCATCTGGTCCAGGGCTTTTCCTTTTTGGAAGATTTTAGATTGTTGATGCAATTTTCCTGCTTGATATAAGTCTATTCAAAATTTCTAATACTTTCTGGTTGAGTTTTGGAAAGTAGTATGAGTCCAAGTATTGATCCATTTCCTCTACATTTTCATAGATCTGGGCATAGATTTTTTTGTAGTAATTGTTGAGGAACTTTTGTATTTCTGTGGTACCTGTTGTTATTTCCCCTTTATTATTTCTGATTGAAGTTATTAGAGATCTTTTCTGTTTCTGGTTAATCTGACCGGCCAAAGGTTTATCAATTTTATTAATCTTTTCAAAGAATCAAATTTTTGTTTTATTGATTTTCCAAATGATTCTTAAATGTTCAATTTTATTTAATTCTGCTCTGATTTTTATTATTTCTTTTCTTCTGCTAGGTTTGGGATGAGATTATTCTTCTTCCTTTTCTAGTTGCTTCAGATGGCCCATCAGGTTGTGGACTTGCTCTCTTTCTATTTTCTTGATAAAAATATCTAATGCTATAAATTTGCCTCTTAGGACTTCATTTGCAGTATCCCATAGGTTTTGATAGCTTGTAGTTTCATTATCATTTTGTTCAATAAACCTAATGGTTTCTTTCTTAATCTCATCTTCGAGCCAGCTGTCATTCAGCATAAGATTATTTAGTTTCCATGACTTTATTTGCCTATGAAGATTTCTGTTACTGTTGTATTCAGCTTTTATTCCATTATGATCCAATAAAATACAAGAAATAATTTATTTATTTATTTCTTTATTTCTTTTCTATTCTTTTTTTTTTTTTTTTTTTTTTTTTTAAGAAAGAATCTCACTCCATCACCCTGGGTAGAACGCCCCGGTGTCATAGCTCACAGCAGCCTCAAACTCTTGGGCTTAAGCAATCCTCTTGCCTCAGCTTCTTGAATAGCTAGGACTATAGGTGCCTGCCACAATGCCCAGTTAGTTTTTTCTATTTTTAGTAGAGACTGAGTCTCACTCTTGCTCAGGCTGATCTCAAACTCCTGAGCTCAAACAATCCACCTGCCTCAGCCTCCCAGAGTGGTAGGATTACAGGCATGACCCACCATGACTGGTCAAGGAATAATTTCTATTCTTTTGAATTTGTTGAGGTTAGACTATGATATGATCAATTTGGAGGATGATTCATGGACTGATGAGAAGAATGTGTATTCATTTTTGTTAGGATAAAATGTTCAGTGTATGTTTATTAAGTCCATTGTTCTAGAGTGATGTTTAAGTTCATTATTTTTTGGTTTAGTTTTTGCTTAGAGGATCTGTTCAGTACTATCAAAAGGGTATTAAAAATCTCCAACTATTATGGTGCCAGAGGATATTATATTGTTCAGATCATTTAGGGTTTGCTTTATGTACTTTAAGGACCATTCCGGTAGGGTGTATAAATGTTAATTATTGAAATCTCTTCATGTTGTGTGCTTCCATTGACCAGTATATAGGGTCCATCCTTTTCATTCCTTATGTTTGTTGGTTTAAACTGAATAGTATCTGCAAATAATATTGCAGCCCCCGCTTTTTTCTGATTTCCATTTACATGGATTACTGTTTTCCATCCCTTCACCCTGAGTCTTCTTTTATCCTTTGAGGTTAGCTGTGTTTCTTAGAGACAACAGATATTTGTCCTGAGATTTTTGTATTTAGTCAACCAGCCTGGGCCTCTTTAGAGGGTAATTCAAGCCATTCACATTTATTGAGAGAATTGATAGGTGTGGTGGAGTTTTGGCCATCTCATTTTTCAGACGTCCAGAACTTATCTTTATCCATTGTACCATTATGGAAGCTAGGCTTTGTTTTTAATTTCTGAATCCTCAAATCCTTCAAATCCTTCTCATAGCATCTGGTAATAAAGGTGGGATGTTCTTCTTTATAGGAACACTTAGCAACAGTAGAATAGATGTGGGGGGGGGGGGAGATTGACAGCTGTGGCCTTTTAGGGTAGGTAATCCTGGTAGATATCTCTGCACTATAAAGAATTTCTGTTCATAAGGAACAGAGACATAAGCCAGCAAATAGAAATGTAATTTCATTTTAGAAAGATCTCCATCCAGTATGACTGAGAATTAAGGTTCCATGCTGAAAGAAGTCAGCTTCAGGTGGTAGATAGTGTGTGCCTAGGAACTGCAATGGGACATTCTGTATACTGCTGGCCAGCTTACCGATGTGATAGAATACTTGGTCCCCTTCTGAGGGCCTCGTGAATGAGATGTGATGATCTTTACACAGCACAATCTTGTTCTTCTGCGTATGATTCATTACTAGCTTTTTTAAAATCCACAGGCACCAGATACTGAAATCAGTATTTCTGACTTATCAGGGTTTACCCCAGAGAAAGAGAGAGGAAAGGCCAGTCACAGGAGGCCTAGGGAAGGTGCCTTGTGCCAGCTAACGGAAAGGGTTTCTTTTGGAACCCAGAGCAGTGGCACACTTTTCTCTTCCCATTAAAACAAACAAAACAAAACTGTACATCCTCTTATCACTCTGCTCAGCAAAGCTTTTACACCTATGTGGGGAAGTTTTTCCCAGGAATTCTTCAATCTTTTATGCAGTCCACAATCTCTGAAATATTTGAGTACATTTCATGACGATTTTTCATTTGTAAAGTCTGACTAAAATGCTACTTATGTTTCTGCCTTGAGTTTAGCTTGTCTTTTTGGTTGTCATCACTTCTATGTTCATTGCTGTTTTCTGAGAGGCATTTATTTCCAAAAGGAAATCAGGAAACATCATTAAAATTCTCTGGGTCACTTTAAAAAGTGAACCAAATCCCTCTGAAAAAAAGTTTTGTGTGTCACTATGTCAGGAGACCTCTTGTGCTTAGGAGTCTTTTTGTATAGATAAAGTACTTGAAGCACCAGAGGAGTAACTTTATCCATCCCTGTCCTCGTGGCAGAGGCACATGACAATCAGCACAGTGCTGACAGGGCAGCCACTGCTCTGGACATGCAAGACCATGTGGTTAATGGGCAATGTCCCCATGGGCTCCAAGGTGACTCCCAGAGACAGATGTATGCCCATAGGCTCTTCTCAATATGATGTCTGTATTGTGAAGAAACCACTTGCAAGGCTATTATCTCAGCCTAGTATAGTTTAGGAAAAAATTATCTCTCGCTGCTGGCCCATTTGGTTAAGGCTGTAGGTTCACAGCTATCTGGCAGCTGTCATTCTGCTTATTTACAAATGCAACAGCTTTTAAGCAAGCCTCCGAGTTGCCAGAGCTTCTTAGAAGGCCACCCTCAAGGCCCTTCCCCCATGATGCCAGTCTTCCATATTGCTTCTGTGCTCCATCAGGCTGCCTCCCGCCAAGGACAGTCTGATAGAGCACAGAAACAATATGGAAGACTAACATGGCTCTAGACCAGTTTGAAATTAAATCCCTAATCATGCGACACATTGATTAAAATATGTTTTGGCCTTGAGACTTTTCTGCCAGGCAAAAATCAGACTCCTGAACCCTGCCAGCTCTGCCATGCAATTGATTTGCACTCATGGACTATTATGTGACTGACATACCACTAATGATTACTTAACTTGTCTCTATCATGGAGATAAAAGAACTGGAGGGTGAAACAAGGAACAGGTCCTTGAAGTGTTTGGGATTGTGTTTCGCGGTTTGTTGGTTTGTCTTTACTTGTCTTACCCAAGGCAGGGTAAGTGTGATGGGAGAACAAAGTGGCTTCAGAAAAAGAGAATAGGCTTTGGAATCAGTTAATGGTGGGCCAGTTATGGCCATGTAACCTTGTATTAGATGCTTAAACTTTACCTGTAAATTCAAAGGTGAGTTATTGTGAAGATGTAATTTAAAAGCACATGTAAAGCAATGGTTCTTAGCACGTGATCCCAGCAAAAGTAGGAACTTGCTGGAAATGCAAATTTCCAAGTCCCAGCCTAGACCTACTGAATCAAAAACTCTAAAGATGGGACCCAGCAATCTATATTTTGATAAGCCCTCCCAGTGATTTAGTTTGAGAAACTCTGATATAATGACTCTAGCACAGTGCCTGGGCACAAGAAATGTTAGTTTATCCCTGCGGAGATTATGTTCAGGCCTAATAGCTTGAGAAATTAATGATTTGGAGCCTAATGCTGTATATCAACTAAGTATATTGCTGGGGCCCAGAGACAATCTCTGCTCTCGGGTGTATAGTTGGGCTGACTGTGCATGCCCCCTCATCAGCTCCTACTTGGTGTAAACTGGGTGCTGCACAGGTCTGAATTACATGGTACGTAGATAGCCCTGTGGGTCAAAGTGCCCCAAAGGAGCATCTTTCCAGACTTGCCCACTCTCCCCCTTCCATCCCCAGCCAACCATACTCTACACAAAGTGCAAGGAAGTTCTCCAGGCTACAGAGAGGCACATGGGATGTGGCCGGCACCCCCGCTGCAGCAAATATGAGCATCCTGGGGGTCTTCAGGAAGCTCTGAGCCAGCACACTCTTCTTTCACTTCAAAAGCCTGAAAGACCCTCAGTTAGGACCACTTTACATTGGTTGGTTGGTTGGTATATATTTTTTTTCACTGCAAACTATGAAAGGATTTTTTTCATCTTTCCCCCTGATGAGACTGATACCCCTGCTTTTGCTGTGGATGGCTGAAGTGGTAAGAACGCTCCCTGCCCAAGGCATAATGTGCTGACTCCAGTAAGTAATTCTCTAGGCTGGAGTCTCATCTGGTCACTCTTGGGAGATGCCGGGGGCTCAACCCTGGGTCGGTGCACATGAATGGACGGCTCCTTGTTAAGTTGTCTCTGAGAGTAGGAAACATGCCTATTCTGGATCATTTATTTAAAAAGAAGAAGAAAAAGATACCGAGTTCCCCCACACAAGGAATATACACAATATTTGTTAATGGAAAAAAGCCCAGCGTCCTTTGGAGGTGACAGAGGTGGGAAAATATGAACAAGTCAAATATCAGGCCAGCAGGAAGACGCTCTCAACATGGCCTTCAGGACCACTGACGACAGATGTCGGATCCAGGTGTGGCCTGGAACCTTGAGCCAAGAAACTTCACCAAATATTAAGAATCACCAAATAATCCATTTCTTCTGACCTGAACAAAGGGACAAGAGTCTTCCATTCACTAAACAAGCCCTCGTGCAGCACACACTGCCTTGGGCCTGTGCTGGGCCCTGGGGCACACGTGGATGGAGACATGGGCGAATGGGCAGCTGGAGAAGCAGGAGTGTCCCAGGGAGGTGATGCAAAGCCGCCAGCAGAAAGGTCAGTGCCCTTAACAAGGCAAACAGATAGAGGCTGGGCAGAAGGTGTCCTCACACAGATCTGGAGCCCTGAAGAGCAGAGCAACATACCTCGGGAAAGCTAAAGGAGTGAAGGGCGGCACAGGGAGGGACCGAGTGAGAGGGACCAGCCAGCAAAGCCTCTGAAGCCTGCTCAGGGGCTGGGAATGTGTCCCAGGGGTTCTGAACACCACTGGAGACTTGTGAGCACTGAACTGACAGCATCATCATAGGGCAGCACACGGGTGCCGTGCACAGGTGGGCACTCAGGACTAGATCCGAGCCTCAGTTCCATCACTTCTTAGTTTACGTTCCTGGGCAATGTCTCAACTTCATTATGCTTAAGAGCGCTTGTTCATAAAATGGCTCTCATAATTTTACAGGGTTTCAATAAGGAATGAGTGAGATAAATGTACATAGAAGGCTTGCATATTTGGGATGAAAACTCACAATAAATAGTAGCTATTATTATGAATTTAATAGGCAAATAAAAACTTGCCCTTTACCCTTCCTCCTGCCTACCAGAGAACATTCTGCCCGCTCAATTTCCCCTCCTCAATTCTTGTTTACTGGGGTTGGAGCTAAACGCATCATCCAGCCTGTCCCAGGAAGAGCCGAGAACTGGAATCTGGGTCACTGGGTGTGGAAGGCAGTCTTCTCCATCAGCTTCTCCAGGGGGTGTGACATCTGCCTGTCCTGAGAAAAGGGCAGATATTGGGTTCCTCTGACAAGCAGCATTCCAAGATTTTTTCAATGGAAAAAAAAATCGGTCTGCTTTGGTGAAGTTGAAAGGAAGGGAGAGAGAGGAGGAGAGAAAAGCAATTAGAAGCTCAGGATGGGAGAGACAGACAAATGTGGGGAAGTGTATGTCATGCTGAGAGCAGCTGGGTGAAAGGAAAGTGGGTGGGAGGGCGGGAGAGTCCCTTCAGTTAAGAGTTGCATGTGGACCCCTGTTAAGTTTTTTTCTTTTTTCCTACAAGAATAAAATTCCCTTTTAATTAGTTTGGTTCTTGGCCTGTGTTTGCCTCACGTTGACTCTACGTGGAGGCTGAGGCGTACGGGTTCCTTCTCCGGGATTTAGCAGACTTACAGAATTAATGTTGAAAATGAGTACATGAATACCTCCCTCCAGGCGACTCTCAGGATTAGATGTGGTGATGCACGCTGTATCCACAGACTTTCACTAGATTATGCTGCAAACACCCTCAAATCTTGGTGGCTTACGACGACAAAGGTTTATTTCTCACTCCTGCTCCTCGTGCGTTGTGGTTTGGCTGTCGGTCTTTACTCTGGCAACGAGACGCAGGCACCCGCCTGTGTCTGCTCCAGGAAGGCTGGTAAAGAAGGAGACAGGCAGAGCTGTGGGGGCTCTCAGAACTTCTATTAGAAATATGTCACTTCCAATTGTGTTCCATCCACCAAACAATCACGTGTGTTGTCTGTCACCAGGTGGGAAACACAGTCATCACAGTGGACAGGGCAGCAAATGCTTGAGAATGCAAATACAACCTGTCACAAGCAGGAGGTGCTTAGCACAGGGCCCAGCACGCCCTACGGCAGGTGATGGGCGTGACATATCACCCTGCCACAAAGGGGGCCAAACAGGACCACCTCCCAGGAGGCGAGGATGAAGGGAGGTGATCAGCGTGAAGCCTTTAGCTCAGGGCATGGCATGTTGCAAGCTGCTAACCCCACAGCAGCTACTGGAAAGCTGTTAAGCCCAGAGGACTCCCTGGGGACCGGGAAGGGGAGAGGATGCGCCATGAAAGAAGGTCACAGCAAAGAAGCAGGGAGTAACCTGCAGCTACAGACAGGATCTTTGGGGCCCCCATGAGAAAGGATGCTCTAGTCTCGGGAGGTAAGACACAGGAGCAGGACCCCAGAGATCCAAAGGCTACATAAGAGCAGGAACTGCCAATTACTGTCCGCACAACCTGTGACCCACCTACCGGACCATAACAGGAAGCCAGGCTGCCCAGGCCAGGGCTGAGCTCCCCTGAGGCTTGCAACAGTCCCTTTCTGCACACCAGAGAGGGAGTGCCACCCCAAATCCTCTGCCACACTGGCAGGAGGAGTGCCCGGGTTGACAGGCCTTCAATAAAAATAGATTTAGAACAGGTTTGTTTAGAGGGGCACCTTCCGCTTCATTTAATCTGTCTCTACCATCCCCCACCAGGCAGCTCTCCAAGGAGGTTCTTACCCCCCCCCCCCCCGCAAGCTTCCCTTCTCCGCCTTCCTTCTTGATCATTCCATCAACAAATGCTTACCAGGAGCCCTCCAGGGAGCAGGCACGACCTGGGTACCAGGAGCAAGGCACAAACATGTCCCGACTCTATGCAGCTCATGCTCTGATGCAGAAGCTATCAAGGGTCAAGAGGAAAGGTCAGATCTTCTAGGTTGGTGAGTGCTAAGGGGCAGAGGATGGAGAGTGAAAGAGCCAATGCAGAGCATGGCCAGGGGCCTCTCTGGAGCAGCGGGGTGCAGACCTAACGTGGCAGAGGCAGCGATGTTAGAAGGAAAAGCCAAAGCCCAAAGGTGAGCGTGGGGATTAGGAACAGAGCCCAGGCCTGTGAGGCTACAGCAAAGCAGTTTATCGAGGTTGCTTCC
The DNA here is from genome assembly GCA_963574355.1 of Loris lydekkerianus. Taxonomy (NCBI): domain Eukaryota; kingdom Metazoa; phylum Chordata; class Mammalia; order Primates; family Lorisidae; genus Loris; species Loris lydekkerianus. The sequence goes on from CAUYPK010118946.1 coordinate 23,953, forward strand.
TTCCCCCAGTCCGTTCTCCCCTCCTTTTCCACCTACAGGCTAAGGAAGCAGCAGCGAGGGAACTCTCCTTGTGACTCTGATGCGCTGTGGGTGGTAGAGCAAAAGGAACGTGAATTCAAGTTCTGGTTCTGTTTCATTCATCAACTTTGTAGTCCTTGGTGTCACCCTGCCCACTGGAAGCCACTGCTGCTGGCAGTCCCAGGAAAAGGTAACAGTTCCTACACCTCTGCCTGGGGTGATGCTTGCCCCAGAATGCACCTCATCCTCCCCCAGCGCAGGCCAGAACACTAGGGCATGACCCTCCTGCAGCGAGGCGGTGCAGCCTTAGCGGTCAGTTTGGCACAGTCTCATCAAAGGGCCTGCAGCAGGACCGAGCCCAAGTCCTTATGCGCAGTCAAATACCAGCTGGCTTTCCTCCTGTCCCTGGCTTGCTGGCTCATGTCCCCATTCCCTCCCAACATGCTCCCTGCAACCAAATCCTTGTCCTGTCTGCTTCGGGAAAGTCAAATTAAGATGCCAGACATGAGGATCTGGAGAAGAGATGTGGGCTCCTTGCACCAGTTCCTCCATCCGTCTAGCGCAGACTGTGCCGAGTAATGGAGAGTTGATGGGCTGCAGAGAGTGAATGAGTAATGAGGAGACAGTTCAGAGGGTTACTGTCAGGCAGCCAGCCTTGCTCTTCACTCTTGACAAGAAATGAGATGATGTATGTGAGATGCTCTGCAAACTGTAAGCAAAGCCACAAACACACGCAGGCGGCTCTGCATGGGGGTAAGAGCACGATCCCCACAGTCAGAACGCCTGGTTCTATTCCTCATTCTGCCTCGCAGAAAAGAAGCCATGTGACTTTGGCCAACTTCACCTCTCTGTGCCCTGGTTTCTGAATCTGTTAGACAAAAATAATAATGATAGCATTGATCCTATCAAGTTTTTATAAAGATTAAATAGATGCAGGGACGGGTGTGGTGGTGCACACCTATAATGTTAGCATTCTGGGAGGCAAAGGTGGGTGAATTGCCTGAGCTCCTGAGTTTGAGACAAGCCTGAGCAGGAGCAAGATCTCATCTCTAATAAAAATAGAAACTAGCCGAGCATTGTGGTGAGCACCTCTAGTCCCAGCTACTTTGGAGGCTGAGGCAAGAGGATTGACTTAGCCCAAGAGTTTAGAGTTGCTGGGAACTATGATGCTATGGTACTTTAGCCTGGGTGATAGAATGAGACTCGGTCTCAGAAAAAATAATAATAAATAAATAATAGAGGCAGTGCCCCTAGAACTGTCCAGCCTTATAATAAGAATTTCATAAGTGTTTGCTGTGTTATTTATATTATTGTGATTACAGGTTTATTTGTATTCATTTTAGGGTTACACCATTTAGCTGTGCTAAAATGCAACAGTCTTTTTAACCTACCATTCCTGTTATCTCTCTCCAGCTACCAGCTCCAATAGACTCTGAGTTTTGTTCACATGAGTTTTTTAATTATATAAATAATTTATGACTACATTTTGATTGAAAGAGGTAAGGGGTATATAGAACAAAGCTTAAAAGTCCCTTCAACACTCAGCCCTCCTCCCCTCCCACTATCAATAACATGGGGTTCTCTCCCAGTTCTCAACTTTTTATACGGTAGTACCATACTAAATGTGTCTTCCAATTGTTACACATTTGTTTATTATATTTTCCTTCAACTATATTTTGTAGATTTTTTTCCTACGGTGAAACAAGTCTGTTTCATCCTTTTAATTATTCAGAATGGATATACCCTAGTTTGGCTTAACACGTGGATCATGGGTAAGATATTCATGCGTTAACTTTCCCCTTTTGAAGTCCATATTACAGCCCAGATCTTTGTGCATGCATCTTCACACTGGCAAATGAATATTTCTTAGCCTCAATTCTATTCATTCAATTTACACATCTTCCAGCTTTGGGGGGGAGGTTTTGTTTTGGTTTTATTTACTTTTATTTTAAAGAGGGATTTGTTTTTATTTAAAGGAAGGGTTTTCTGAGGAAGTTGGTCTCAGTATCATGTTTTTCCCTGACGACTAGAATAGTGACCTGTTCCTTCTTTCCTTTCTGGACACCCGACATCCCGGATGCATAATCCCCAACCCACCATCCCCCTCCTTCCTTCTCAGACTACACACACAGAAACACACGTGCATGCCCACACATCCAGTAAGCAACTATAATGGAGAAGAATGATCTCCCCCTATAATGTTGCTGACTTGATTTGGGACATCATTCACACTAAGATGTGAAAGCTTGTGCCTCATTTTCTGTGGCCCCCATCACTCTTAGCCTATCCAACTGCCCTGCTTCCTTAGGAGAACTGTAAGCTGCTGGAGCTATGGCAGCCTGGTGGCTACAGGACTACATTTCCCAGCCTGCACTGCAGAAGACACAGCTAATAAGCTATAAGCGAAAGTTGAGGAAGGGGCCTTCTGGGGCAGGCCCTGTAGAGAAGGCCAACTCACCTGGGAAGTGAAACCTTTTGCTTGCCTCTTCTATCTTCCTACCCAGAACTGGGGGTGATTTTGATCATGTTCAACCCTTCCAATGGACATCAGCCTTAGGGCTGAGCAAGGGTTTGGAGGATCCTGCCGGAGCTTGTGTTAATTGTTTAGTTGCTGACTCTTGGAGATGATCCAGGAATGCAAAGGCACAGTTATTATTTGCCCACCTGTTCACGTGATGACTCAAGATCAACTGCTATGTGTGACCATGAGATAATGGTCAAGGTGGAAGCCAGGCACTCAGGATGATGTACATAAAGCCGTTAGCTCTAATGAACAAGAGGTCATCACACCGGCTCCCTAGACCAGGGGTTCTCAAACTACGGCCTGCGGGCCATATGAGGCGGTGTGATTGTATTTGTTCCTGTTTGTTTTTTTACTTCAAAATAAGACATGTGCAGTGTTTAAAGGAATTTGTTCATAGTTTTTTTTTTTAAACTATAGTCCGGCCCTCCAACAGTCGGAGGAGGGACAGTGAACTGGCCCCCTGTTTAAAAGGTTTGAGAACCAAACTTGTTCTACAGAAAGCCCCTGGGCTTAAACCAGAGCAGTTGCTGGCATTCTTTCTTCAATGTTTTCCCATTTGCCAATATTCCTGTTATATTTATCATCAAACCTTTGCACCTTTTCTTCTGGACATATTTCTATTAACCCAAAATAAAACTGGGTTAATTCTGGCTCGTTGCCTGTAATTCAGTGAGTACAGCACTGGCTAGATACACTGAAGCTGGCGGGCTCGAGCCCAGCCCAGGCCTGCTAAACAACAATGACAACTGCAACCAAAAAACAGCCCGCCATTGTGGCAGAGCTCCTGTAGTCCCAGCTACTTGGGAGGCTGAGGCAAGAGAATTGTTTAAGCCCAAGAGTTTGAAGTTGCTGTGAGCTGTGATGCCATAGCACTCTACCGAGGGCAAAATAGTGAGACTCTGTCTCAAAAATAAAAACTGGGTTAATTCTGGAAGTAGCCACAACACTCCGTTGGCTCCAGGGTCTTATCCCTGACCCCTGTCAATAAGCTAAGGCCGCACATAATCCTTTCCCAAATATGACTGCAAATTCAAAGGTCCCCCAAGGCTGAAATCTGCACCTGTTATAAAACAGAACATGGTAAGTTCTTCTATAGGTGTGTCCAGTTCAGTCTTCTTTATAAAAGTGAACAAATGGAAACAATCTGTGACCCACAATACAGAATTAGTTTTAAAAAACTGCAGTACATCCATCCAGTGACTAACTAAGCAACTATTTAAATATGATGATACAGAAACTTGTCAGTAATGTCCACAATACCAGTTATATTATGTGGAAGTTTTTTATTGTGTGATTCCTTTTGTAAAAATAATTTTATTTATTTATGAGACAGTGCCTCAAGCTATCGCCCTGGGTAGAGTGCTGTGGCATCACAGCTCACAGCAACCTCCAACTCCCGGGCCTAAGCGATTCTCTTGCCTCAGCCCCTGCCCCGCCCCCAGTAGCTGGGACTATAGGTGCCCACCACAACGTCTGGCTATTTTTTGGTTGTAGTTGTCATGGTTGTTTGGCAGGGCTGGGCCAGATTCGAACCCACCAGCTCTGGTGTATGCGACTGGCACCTTAGCCTCTTGAGCTATAGGCACTGAGCCAGTAAAAATAATTTTAAACATGTTTTATGTATTTAGATATATATTGGCACAAATGCACAAGAATAATCCTAGAGCACTAAATCCATGTTCTGGTGGCATGTCTAAATTTATGAGTGATTTTAAATTTTCTCCTCCGTGACTTTGTACAATATGTATTTCTACAATATGTATTATAATCAGAAAAAAATTAGTTCAAATATATATCCATCAATATCATCATCTATCCCTATCTATCCATGTGAATGTTTTTAACAACTTAGAAATAAGTGAAGATAAGCTGATGAGAAAACCCCAAGTCTGGAGCTTCAAGTTCATGGGTGATTCTTAAACCCATAATTCAAAGCCAAAGGTGCCTCAGTTTTGGAAAACTAACTTTATTGAACTTCCTTCAAGGTTCCTGAGATATGTCATATGCTCCAATAATGTGCCCCAAGTGACAAGCTGTCCAGTTCTTTACAAAACAAAGGCCACTGGATAACCTTGCACATCGGGGACGGTCGGTGGCCAGGCTGGAGCAACTCCTCCGCCCTTCAGCTCTCATTTCCCTCCCACTGACTTGGCACCAATCTCCACCTCTGCCCCAGAGCCTTCCGCTCTGCTCCCCAGGGGAAATGTGTCCTGCCAGTTCTTGCCCTACCAGATGAGGAAAGGGGACTTACTCTACCGCTGTCCCATTCTGGGAGGTTTGCTCATGCAACCAATAATTCCCTAGGGCCTCAGGCAAAGGCTGCCTCAGGCCAGCCCAGACCTCAGCCTCAGCTTGGACACATCTCTGCAGCTGCGCCCACGTTCTCAGCCCCAGCCCCGTCTCCTCCAATTCTGTTGGGTTCTACCACAGGAGGATGGAAACCAGACAGCATCTTAGGGTCCGAGCAGAAGAGAAGGCAGATTCGGATCTGCCGGTCAGTTCCGAATCCTTAGTCCAGCCAGTTGTCGCCCGGCAGCCCAGCCTCCAAACTGCCCTGTGGGTGCCTGTCGCCCTCCCCCTGCTCACCCGCTCAGAGACACGAGGCCACACTCCCAGGGAAGCCCCACTGCTCCGCGGCCTCACAGCCTGGGGTCCAACAAAGGCGAAACCTTGGCCTGCCCTGTTTAACCCCAGATGGATGAGCCGTCTGCGTCTCCCCCTGCCTTTCCTCCCCACAGCCCCTATTTATTATACATTTATTTTTGACATCTATTTCTGAGGGAATAAAACTTATGGAGTCTGTTGACCTGGGCAGCACTGTGCCTCCCTGGCCCAGTTTCTTAGTAGGGCACAAGAGCAAACCCCAAACTGCAGTTCTTCCAGGGAGGCCGCCTCCAAACCCCTAAACAGCCTTAGCCCAGGGTGGCCATGGGCTGACAGGGCTCCAGGCAGGGAAAGCTGTCCCATGGCAGAGCCCAAAGCTGAACACACATGAGGGAGCCAGATCCTACACAGACTAACCAGAATAACCAGCTTGCTTTGCCCGCAAGGTGGGAAAGACCGTTGTCTTACCAGGTACCCTAGTTCTGTCACATATTAACTGAGTGATCATGGTCAGTAATTTGTACTCTGTAAGCCTCAGTTTTCTCCTCTGTAAAATGGGCATAATATCGGTTGGTACCTAATAAAGATGTCTGGATTGAGTGAACTAATGCTTAACACAGTTCCTGGCACAGAGTCAAGTGCTTAGAAAAACATTAGCTGCCCAGTAACTGTGACCACCACACAAAAGCAACCAGGCCAAGTGGACTAAGCCATCCACAGACTGCACCCACTTCTTCACCAATGTCAGCCCCCACATGCAGGCTACACAGCGGTCACAGCCCACCAGGGACCACTTCTGAGGACAAGTGGAAAGCACGCCTGCAATGAACGTGTTTGCTGACACAGGCTCAAATAAAAGATTGCAAATGGATCCAGACTGACAAGGTCCTCGCAAAGGAAACTGGAACGCACCCCTTCTGAGAGGAGCAGGGAGGCCCCCACTGTAGCCAACAGTCTCAGGGGGCTTAGCCAGGCTGCCTGGGAGTGAGGCTGGCCCGTCTCTTCCTTTGTGCAAGTGACTTACTTGTTCTGGGCCTCTGTGGGGTCCATCTGTAAATTGTTTAGCATGAAAATGGCATCCGCTTCCCAGGCTCCTGGTGAGAATCAAAGGCAGTAACTGTACATGTAAAGCGCCTGAGTCGGTGCCTTTGCACATTGTAAATCATCACTGATACCGGTTATTATTATTTGGCTTCAAAAGAATGGGTTTGACGCCTACCTATAAGGTACACATTAAATTTTGAGCAAATTTTAGTCATCTCTCTGAACTTTGTTCAGCTCACCTGTAAAGTGGGAGCCGTGTCTACTCAGCCTCAGGAGATCACTGTGGTTAGTGAATCAGAGTCAGTGAGCCCTCCCTGTGCTGCCCCGTCTTTACATAGCCTGAGTCTCACACAGTGCCTGGTCCATAAAAGCTTGTTGAATGAATGAGTGTGGAACTCCGTGATACGACTGTTCCTTAACTACTTGCTGAATGTTGTCATTAAAACTTTATTACTTGTGAGTGGCTTCAGGAGCAGACGCCCATCAGATGCAATGGTTTCACCTGAGACTCCAGCCCAGCAACCACCCTTAGTTCTATCTGTGCTTCCATGTTTGGGAAATGTGGGCTGGTGCAATCAAGCCAAGCACATCTGGGTGGCTTTGAGTTTGGGGGTCCTGCCTGGCCTGCCACCTCTGGACCAAAGTCACCTTTGTTTATCTAACAGATCAAGTGAAAGATACACTGCAGCCACCAGACAACTATTGTCTGGAATCAGCGTCAACCTTACAACAAATAGTCAGGTGTCTTCTCTCTGTCTCAGAGGACTTGAGTTCCAGTTGAGCTTCCTCCAAGATTGCACCCTAACTTGGTGCTTACAGTTTTTCACCTAAATCAAGCTCATCCTACAGAGCTGTCCATTTGACAGATGGACAGCTGCCCAGACGAAGAAAAAGAAAAAACAAAAATGAGGTGGAACAAGAGGGGGGAAGAAGAAGGAAGAGGGAAAAAAAGAGGACGAGGAAGAAAAGAAATCAGAGGAATGAGAAGAGAAGGAGGAGGAGACAAAAACAATAGTTTTTTGATTCCATGAATTAGTCAGAAACCATGAACGCTGACTAGTCATGTCTCAACTTGCCCCTTGGAACTCTAGAATGAAGAAAATCCCCTCATGTGCTGGACAAGATGAAGTTGCTGTTCCAGTGATTCATTTCAAGAAAACTTTCCTGGAAAGCTCTACTTCCTTGTAAGAACACATTGCTTTATTAAGGTGCTTAGGATTACGGGGACTTCTGGGCGTGCGGGCACTCTGAAGTCATCATTTATTTTCCAGCAGGGCTTTGCTTGCTTTGTGGGCTCACCAGGCAGGGGCGACGCCTGAGACAGGGCGGGGAGACGGGGTGGGTCTTGGGCCCTTCCCAAGTCTCTGTTCTCTCTTGGAAATGGAGATGACGGCACCTGTCCAGGGATTCCGCCAGGGTCAATGAGGGAGTGTAAAAGTGCTATGAAATGCTCCAAGGAGGAGTGTTTTTAAGTACCATTCTATTATCATTTTTAATTTGTGCTTGTGTAATCAAGCAGCCGTATTCCAGGGTCATCTATAACACTGTTGGGGTTCACAGGATGGCCACCCACTCCCAGCCCTTTCCCTCATCTTTTCTTTCCTTACTCACTGACCAGCCTCTAAAGAAAAGTGAGAAAAAAGATCAAAGGGGAAAAAAAGTAAAGGACAAAATAATCGTTGTGCCAGTATAATGCTAGGTGCTTTATATAAATCATCTCATTTAAATTTTACAGTGCCCTGTGAGAAAGGGGTTGTCATCAAAGTTGATGGCAAGGACCTGGTTAACGAGCTTGAGTCATAAGTAAACATCTTTTGCTCATTATTACAAAAGATGACCGTGGGTGATAGGATTAAAATATCATTTAAGAAGTCCTGAAGTCATTTTTTTCAACAGAGTTCAGTCTAGTTGAGTTAGAGGCTCAACTCTAACTCTCCAGTGTCCCTTTAACAGGGGAAATCTACTTATCTCAACTCCAGCCATTCTCAACCTACTTTCAACCTGCTTTCCTTCATTTGGCAATGAAGCACCTAACCCCCCCCCTGGACTTTGTGCCCTATGGATAGGTACACAGAGTGAGACCGTGGAGAAATGTGACACATGAGGAAAAATCATTCTGATACCTCGCCCCCCTCTTCCCTTATCTCACACGTGTCTTCTGTGGTTTCCACCAACCTCCCGTCTCTTTTTTGCCTATCCCACACATCCCACAAAATACCAAGAATCCTCATCAAGCTCAGACATATCTATGTTTAAATCCAAGACCCTTATCCTTACATGTGTTCCTCAACTTCTCCAAGTCTCACTTTCTTCATCTGTAAAATGTGGAAGAATAGGCTTGTTGTGAAGATTCAATGAGATTATATATATATAAAGGACTTCGCATACTGCCTGCAATTAGAAACAGTAGGTGTGATTGGATTTTTTTTTTTAGAAGCCCCCAATGGCTATTGGCTCTCAGATCAAAACTCCTAATTATGGTTTTTAAGCTCCTTAACAGATCTATTCCTCATATTCATTTATTTTTTCTTATATCAAATAGTTACTGAGGGTGTACCAAATGCCTGACCATGACAATGAGCATAACAGATGCAAACACCTGCCCTTCTGGAGTTCACACTACAGTGGACAGAAATAAGGCAGTAAACAAAGAAACAAGCACAGACTACAGGAGGCTTGTGCCAGAGCCACACAGATATGGGGGAGGGAGGGCTGGGAATGCGAAGGGCTTATGCAAAGGCCCTGAGGCTAGCAGGCACCTGGGGGGCTCCAGTACAGTCTGGGCTGCCGGCCCACCCAACCCCACAAGTCTTCACACAAGGCAACAGCGCTCTGAAGGAACGGCATCCTCAGATGATGTGGTTAGGGACAGCCTCAGGCTCACAGAGGTAGGAGCCAGTGGCCGTGAACATGTTCTTCAGCCCAGACAGATGCAGGCAGAAACCCAGCTGTATCCCCCAGAGGGCATGGGGTCTTGGGCAGTTTGTATAGTAACTCGAGTTTTTCTCATTCGTGAAGTGGGAATAGTGTGACTCCCTTCCCAGGGCCCTTGCAAGGAGCAGAGAATGACTGCAAGGCATGTGACAAGCTCCAGGAGCAAGGTGGCTGTCAGGATGATCATGGTGGCAGTAAAGTGCCTTCTATTTCTATTCTGAGCCACATTGGCACCTCCCTTCATCACCAAGTGTAAAGAAGAGTTGGTAAGAGAAGGGTAAGCTTCTCCCGTGGCTCTCGGGCCTGCAGGGAGGCCGCCAGAGTGGCAGGGAGAAGGCTTGCCAGCGGCTGCTCAGAGAAGAAGCAAGATGCTGCCAGCACCACTCCCGGGGTTTGCAAATAAACTGTCACATCTCAGCTCTCAGCAGCGTGTGGCTGTGACAGACAGGTTTGTGTGTGTGCAACACCCTCTTCCCTGCCACCCCCAACTTTAACACTCTCAGCTGAGAAATCCAGGCAGCTCAGAAGAGCAGCTTCCAAGTGGGTGGAGGCTTCTCAAGGACCAGCCTTCTCGGCGGAGGAGCGAGGACAGCTGCTGCCGCTCACCCGGCTGTCAGCTGAAACACAGAATTTGCAGCAAGATTCCTGAGAACCTCCAGCCTGGGAGGTTTGGATGGGCTAGAGCCAGGCCCCGTGCTGTGCATGGAGCCCTCGCCACCTGCCCGCTTAATGACATGTTCAGGGAAGGTCAGAGCCCCCCTCTCTGGCACCTGTGGGGAAAGCAGGAAATGAAGATGCCTAGGATAGTGGGGATTTAGGGCTGGAAGGTCCCTAAAAGGACAGCTTGTCCAGCCACTCTCCAGTGTCCCTTTAACAGGGGAAATCTACTTATCTCAACTATAAGCATCTGTATAAACTCATTATTTTTTTTAAATGGAGAAAAACATGCTCTCCTGTGTTTCTCAACAGGGGTGCTATTAAAAGTTTGGGCTAGGCAACTCATTTTGTGGAATGGCCCTGCGTGGGGGAGAGATACTTAGCATTCTTGGCCTCTATCCCTAAATATTAGCGCTCCCCCCCCTTCAAGTGACTGAGACTCAAGAGCTCCCATACACACCTAAATGCCCCCTGCAGGCTCCCGTCCCGCTGAGAACTCCCTGGGATTGCAGGGAACTGGCCGCTGTGGAGCCTGAGAGGTGCCCCTGAACTGGCCTTGGCAGAGCATCCTTTGCTAAGCACAGTGGGGCCTCCTGCCAGCACCAGGGGTGGCACATTCTGACTGTATTGCCAGGAGTAAGCCACTTAGCATCTTTAGGCCTCAATTTTCTCCTCTGCAAAGCGGGAATAATAAGCTTTGCCTCTTTCTTAGGGCTTTTGTGGGGACTAAATGAGGTGCCACATACAACATCCTTTGTAAACTCTTGAGCCCTCACTGATGTGAGGCATCATTGACTGTATTACTCTCCTGTGTATGTAAAGCACTGTTATCCAAGTCTTTTGAAAGGCTTACCATGGAAACCAAATAATAAAAGCAAAAAGCTCAATCATAAGGCTTCTGCTGAAACCTACCTCTATTCAGGTCCCTTACACACACAGCCTGTGGAGACATTGGCTGTACCCCCCACCCCCCACGGAGACACCTGCTTTGGCTTTTTTTGGCCAGCAGGACAGTCAACCCCCCTCGGCCTGCAGCAGGGGCTCAGCCGGCACATATCGAATCTACAACTTCCAGAAAACTGCCTACTAGACTTCAGCAATTGCTCTCCTGCCCAAATGGTGTTCACAACTTGAAAATAGTCAGGAAAAAGTTACGAGCAGATCTTCCCCCGTCACACCTATTCCAGGTCCAGATGTTATCATTTTGACAGTCGGGATGATTTTCGGAGTTTTAACAGACCAGATGCTAATTTATGAAAAGAGGCTGAGGTTTTTATTGAAAAGGGAATCAGGATGACAGTGCCTGGTTGAGGGCTCTCTTTGGGCTGCTTGAAAGCCGCTCCAGTCAGGAAAGAAAAGTCCTGGGACTTCTCTTAATAAAAAGCTTCTCTTTTCAGAACGAACGGAGCGAAAAATCCATTTTAACTTCACTTCAAACCAGACACTTTTGTCCATGTTCTGGGTCTTATTGGGTGACATAATTTGGTTTATTTATTTCTCTTTTCTTCCATTCCTCATGCCTGTGTTCAGGGCAGGCATTACCCTGAAAGGAGAGTTCTTCTAATTATTCCCAAGTAAACCCCAGAAGACAGGAGGAGTCGCCTTAGTAGGCTTTGGATCTGCTTTGCAGAATAAAATTTCACAGTATCTCCACTCACTCCCACCTTGGAGATTGTTTTGCTTTTTTTTGGCTAAATACAACTTCTGGTTCAAAGAGAAAATGCATGGCATGATTTTTCTGACTTCCTCAAAATAGTCAGGGGATTCCACGGAGGTAAATCTCATATAAATAAGAAGTGCATGATTCTATTTCTCTATAAACATACTGGGTTTAAGAGAAATGGAGAAGGCCCCTGGCTGGAAACATTGTACTCGCTCCTCTTCAGAAAAAAGAGTGTGAATCAATAAAACAGATGCAAAATACACTAGTCCAGGATCATTAGACTCAAGTGATGAAAATTCTGAAATGGCAAAAGAAAATCGCATAAATGAAACTTTCATCTTCACACACACTGGGGAGCTCAGAGAGGCTAAATCAGCATCTGAATTTCTGAGGATGCGGTGTGGCTTCATTCCCACCGTCACACCCCCACGGTACAGGTCTGGCCATCTTACCCACTTGGCTCTTTGGCTCAGTCTGTCCTCCTGTGCCCCAGCTCATTGCCAAGGGAAAATAAAATAGAAGAAGCCAGGCGCAGTGGCTCACACCAGTACCCTGGGAAGCTGAGGCAGGTGGATTGCTTGTGCTCAGGAGTTCAAGATCAGCCTGAGCAAGAGTGAGACCCTGTCTCTACTAGAAATAGAAAAATTAGCCAAGCATGGTGGCAGGCGCTTGTAGTCCCAGCTACTGGGGAGGTTAAAGCAAGAGAATCAGTGGAGCCCAAGAGTTTGAGGTTGCTGTGAGCTGCGATCCGAAGGGACTCTACCCAGGACAACAAAGTGATACTTTGTCTCAAAAAAAAAAAAAAAAAAAAAAAAGAACAGAAAGAAAGAAAAGAAAATGAAATGGAACCCCAAGAGTAAAATGCCAATAATGGCAGCACAAGAAAGGAAATCCCTTAAATATCTCTGCCTCTCTGTTACCTTTGCTTCTTTCTTAACACTACATCTTCTAGAACCAGGTGCTCATGCCAATAAAGGCCTATTAGATAAGTAATTTAAGGAGCTCAAGAAATTTCACCCCAAAATATGACCCCTTAGTATAGTGAGTACTTTAAATTAAGGCCTTAGAGATTAGCAGGCCCTAGGAAATGCCCCCTATTTACATAAACCAGGAGAACAAATTCCTTCCCTTCCTTTTGCTATTATCTCAACATATTGCAGGAAAGAGGACCAAGGATGCAGCCAAGGACCTGACTCTTAGGTTAATTTAATTTGCAAAGAGACTTGCTTACGAATGAATCTGTTTGCTTCACTCATTTGTCCGCCCTAGCACCATATGTCACCCCTAAACAGAATTCCATGTACTCCTTATTTCCCCCCACCTCCAAAAACACAGGAATTTGAACTTCACTCTGTGATTCTCCCCATGCATGTGGTAAATAATTAATTGTGGGTTGATCTTTCAGCAAAGGGGGAGAGGTATGTTGCCACTCCAACCTACATGATTCAGAAAAAATAAAAGAGCAAGTCTTCTCGTGGTAAATGTTGATTAGCCTGTGATGGGCAGTGCTCCTTGGAACAAAGGGTCTGGGTTCCGAGCAGCACTGTGGCTAGTTACTAGGTGTAAGACTCCTGGTTGGGTCGGACCGGCTTTGCCACTTGTCTTCTGTGTGACACAAGATAAGTCAATCTCTCTCATTCTCAGATTTGGCCTTTGTTTAATGGGCTTAATAACTATGACTATCTCATGATTTTGGTGTGCCTTAAGATAAATACTTACCACATACCCTGGAACAAACTAAGTTCTTACAAACGTTAGTCATTGTTCTTGTTTTTAGAAACCTGAAAACATGCCAGATGAGAGGCAGGTAAAATACGCTCTCTAAACCACGGCACTCCCAACTCTGTATAACTTGCAGCTTTGCTCACCAGATTATAGCACAGTAATTAGAATTTTCAAATTTCTGCTCCATGTCTTATGCACCATTAAATCTGACAGAATTCCTCTGGGCAGTTCACCAGCCCCCTGTCTGCATCTGAGTTGGCCCGGATATTTCCTGGATATGAATAGCACAGCCTGCAAATTCCATCTGTACAGAAACAGCCTCACTCAGGCCAGCACTGCCTACACCAAGGGCTGGCCAGTCTCTAAGAGAAATACTTTGTCTCAGAGAGTAAATATAAGAATTTTTTTTCCCCACAGGCTCCCTTTCCAAGGAGGAGCTTCCTGATAATGAACCCAGCAGTGTCTTCATGTTTATACATTAGGCGTGCATGGTGACCAAATATAAAGGCAGCCACTGGCATTCCAGGTGACACCAATTACGTGGGTGGCAGCAACATCCCAGGTGTGGGATGTTGGAGGTGTGCAAGAGTGGTGGAGAGCAGCCTTTGTCCCCCCTGCTCGCTGATAGACAGCAGCAGGTCTGCACCCAGGGGTGTTGACAAGGGCACTAAACAAGATGCTTCCTTTCCTCCGTCTCCCACAAATAGGAGACCCTATTAGCGCTAACAAGATTGTTGTGGGTCTGCCACGTTATCCAGCTTTTCATTTTACTTTTATTTGTGACATTGAGTAGGTAGTGTCATTTTCCAACTTGGAATATGGAAATATACAATTCCAGCTCACAGTCAAAAGCTTATCGTCCATCAATAAAGGAAGAAATCCGCGCCAGCAACTCCATCAGTCAGTCGACTGAACTGGTCGGTCAGTCGGGTAAAGCCAGAGAGAGGTTGCAAGAGCTCTAGTAAGACAGTGAGCCAATGCGGGTCACTTCTCGCTCCCCTGAACCACATTCTGAGATGCCACAGGAGCATGCTGTGTCTCCTGCTGTGAGACTCCTGTGTCAGGTCAAGGCTGGAGGAGAGCCAGGCCTCAGACAGCTGTCAGTCTCTGCCCTTTTCTTTCTCCAACATAGCCCTGGGAATAGCAGTATCTGCCCATCATCTGAATGAAAGCCAGCCCAGCCCAGGGCCTGCTGGGACTGGAGGGAACATTAGAACAGCCCAAGGCATAGTTAAGAGGATGCCCTGAGGAGGAGGGTCACACCTTCAGGGAAGAAGGCAGCTACAGAAGGGGGTCCCTGATACACTTCTGAGGGAATATGATTCAGGAGGAAATAGGAAGTCATTAAATAAGAACAATACCTATAAAAGAGGAGGCAGATTTCATGGACACAGAAAAAGAATCTGAAAGAAAAAAGCATAGTAAATATTCTCAAAGAGATGAGAGAAGACATTGAAATTATGAAGAAAAAGCAAGCAGTCATGATTTGTTTTTAAATGAAGTAGCTTTAATGTGTGGGTCAGTCAGGATTCTCTCAACGGAACCAGGGGATCTGAGGGAGAATTAGCTGAGATGATTAGCAGTGCTGGCAAGAACAAACTCTAAAGAATATGGCATAGACCAGCAGGCTAGAAATCAAGCAAGAACTAAAGTCACAGTCCTCAGCTTGAAATTCATAGGACAGGCTGGTAGGCTATAAACTCAGGAAGGATTTCCATGTTATAATCTTAAGACAGAATTCCTTCTTCTCTGTAAACCTCAGTTTTTAAGGCTTTTATAATACCCAATTAGGTACCTACACTATTGAGGATAATCTCCTTTACTTAACAGTCAACGGAGGTAAACATTAAGCACATCTACAAAAAATACTTTGACAGCAACATCTAGACAAGTGTTTGGCCAAATATCTGGGCACCATAGCCCAGCCAAGCCCACATATAATATAACCACCACACAGGGGATAAAAGTATTTTATTAAAATAAAAAAAACTCAATAAATAGACTTAATAGCAGTCAAGCAACTAATTACGGAGCCAAAAGATTAAATCCAGAGGAATTCCAACTAGACTTCAGAATAACAGAATGGAACAGGTTAAAGAAAATTTAGCAGAGTTGGAGGGTAGAAGTAAAACAGTCACTGCTAATATACTAAAAATACCTTTAAATGAGGGGAAACATAGAAGAGAAGAAATATTTGAATAAATTATTACTTAATTTTCCAAAACTGAAATAAATGTCTAATACTTCAGATAGGAAGGGCCTATCATGTCATGAAGGGCCAATAGATTAAATGAGAAAAAAACTGACACTTTTATGCATGATAGTAAAATTAAGAACCTCAAAGCCTAAAAGAAAATGGTAATAACTTCCAGGGAGTAAAATCAGATTATATTTAAAGTAAGAAGAATTAGATTCACAAAAAAACTATTTCTCACTAATAACTCTGTAAGAAGACAATGAAGCAATATGTTAAAGTGTTAGAAAAAAAGAACTTTAAATCCAAATTTTCATATCCAGCTAGCTATCACTTAAGGATGAAATAAGGGTATTTTCAGTAATACAGGTAATACAGGGACTTAGAAGTTTAACCACACAAAATCACTCTTTAAAAATGCTCTTGGAAAAAGTACTCTTAGAAAGAAAAGAAGTAAATCTAGAAGGGTACTATGACATATTGGAAGTGTAGATGAGTAAATATAACTCAGTAAAATTGTCTAAATAAATAGTTATCATATTTTTAAAAAGAAAATCAAAAATGTTTTCATAATAATCCAGAGTTAAAACTGCAGAAAATATCACAATGGTCTTCTAGATTAATAGAAGCTGGTGGGTTGTCACAAAGAGTCAAGAGTATATAAAGATAACTGGCTTTTTCAAGACAAAAAATATAGGTATGATTAGCTAATCTAATTATAGAAAAATGAACAGAAGTATGGGTCTGAATATATTAGGCATAACCATTAGAAGGACATAAACTAAATGTATAACTTTCAAGTCAACATAAGAAAATCCAATGGAAAGAAGAAAAACAGAAAATAAAATAGCAAAAAAAAGTCTTACTAAAACAGCAAACATACAGATGTAAATGAACTCACCAATCAAATAAGGTTTTTTTTCATCTAGTATTATGCTGTTTTCAGGACACACTTTTAAAAAATCTTAAACAATGAAAAAAGATAATCAGAAAAATCTGAACCCAAAACAAGCCAATATAATTAATTCTCACATAAAGTTTAATGTGAAAAACATTATTAATAATGGACAAAAAGGAACATCATACATTGGTAAAACATTAAAGAAGAAAACAAAGACAAAATGAATACATGTGTATTTAACAATGTAGTCTCAAAACATAAAACAAGTCCAAAGAGAATGCAATAGAACAACCGTTGTTGGAGATGTAAATAAATCCCTTTCAAAAATTAATAGAGCAAATAGACAAATAAAACTAAAGAAACATGAGAGATTTAATTATATAATTGATGAGCTCTACTGTTTGGTGTATATATAATTCTGCCTGGAAGACAGAAAACATCTTTTTAAAACAATCATGAAATGTTCACCGAATTATCAAGTACAATTTCACAAAGGAGCTTAAGTACACTTTCTAAAAGTACAAACATTGTCTTCTTTTAATACTATGCACAATTTATGCCAGCAAATTAGATAAACTAGAAGAAATGGACAAATTTTTTGAAACACACAAATTACCTAAACTAACTCAAGAAAATAGAAAATCTCAGCAGACTCATAACAAGTAAAGAAACTGAGTCAGTAATCAAAACATTCTAACAAAACCTGATGCAGTGGCTCATGCCTGTAATCCCAGTACTCTGGGAGGCCAAGGAAGGTGGATTGCTTGAGCTCAGGAGTCCAAGACCAGCCTGAGCAAGAGTGAGACCCTGTCTCTACTAATAAATAGAAAAACTATTTTTCTATTTTCTATTAGAAAAACTATTTTTCTATTTTCTATTTTCTATTGGTCATTGTGGTGGGCACCTATAGTCCCAGATACTCAGGAAGCTGAGGCAAGGGGATCACTTAAGCCCAAGAGTTTGAGGTTGCTATGAGCTAGGTTGACACACACTCTAGCCAGGGCAATAGAGTGAGATTCTGTCTCAAAAATAAAAAAATCTAACAACAACAAAAAAAAAAAAAAAAAAAAAAAAAAAAAATTCCTAGACCAAGTATGCTTAATGGTTAATTATACCAAAAATTAAAAAAAAAAAAAAAAAAAAAAAAAAATTACAGTAATCCCTCTATGACTCTTCCAAAACTTAAAAGTACAAGAACACTTTCTGACTCATGGCACACGGCCAAAATTACTCCAATATTAAAGCTAATAAAGACAAAATAAGAAAATTCCAGACCAGTAATCCTTTATGAACATAGATACAAAAATCTTCAACATCATATAGTAATTCTTACCTTCAGGTTGTTAATACGTTTTTGGAAATTGCAAGTTTCAGGCCAAATGATATACAACAAGTCCTCAAATAGTGTTTCCTGTTCATGTTGTTTCAATGTAATGTTGTGTTTTTAAAAATTGCTTTCTTTGTACATTATTTCTCTTAAATGAATTTTTGGCCATTCAATAGGGAAAGAACAGGCTTTCGACTTGGAAAATTGGATACCGCATACAAAACAATAAAATTGGACTTCTTCTTATACCATATACAAAAATTAGCCCAAAATGGACCAAAGACCTGAAACTATAAAACTCTTAGGAAAAAACAAAGTCAAATCTTCATGACCTTAGATTTGGCAACAGTTTCTTAACTATAACCCCAAAAGCACAGGCAACCAAAGGAAAAAAAAAAAAAAATCAATAAATTTGCCTTAATAAAAAATTAAATCTCCTGTTCATCAACTGACACTATAAACAGAGTGAAAAGACATCTCAGAGAATGGGACAAAATGTTTACAAATCATGTGTCTAAAAGGGTTTAGTACCCACAATATGTAAAAGAACTTCCATAACTCAACAAGTAATTGACAAAAACCCACTGTAAAGAAAGAAAGGAAGGAAGGAAGGAAGGAAGGAAGAAAGAAAAGGACGTGAATAGACATTTCTCAAGAAAAGTTATACAAACTGTTGCGTGACCTGAGACGCGAAAGAGCAGAGGCTTTGCCGTAGGTGTAAACTCGCTCCTGTAATGTTAAGTCAAGAAACAGACTATACACTCTGATATGGCGTATAGCAAAGTTTTTTATTTCAAGTTCAGGTTTTATACTTTTTTAGTCACGTACACACAAACAGCCAATAAGCACATGAAAAATATCCTCAACATTATTGGCTATTGGGTAAATGCAAATCATAACTACAGTGAGATACCACTTAATGCCTACTAGGATAACTATCATTGAAAAAAAATGTTTAATGGAAAACAACAGGTATTTGGCAATGATGTGGAGAGGAGAAACTTGAACCCTCCTACACTGATGATCAAATGCAAAACTGTGCAGACATTGTGGGAAACAGTTTGGAAATTCCTTAAATAGTTAAAAGATACATACCCCAAAAATTGAAAACAGGGATTCAAACCAGTACTTGTACACCAGTGGTCATGGCAGCATTATTCACAACAGTAAAAGGTGAAAGCAGTCTGTATCCCTCGAGGGATGGATGGATAAACTAAACACGTACAGTGAAGTATGGGTCCCTTATAAAAAGCTATGAGGTGCTACAGCCTGATGAACCTTGAAAATGTTATGTCAAGTGAAATAGCCCAGACACAAAAGGACCGATAGTGCATGATCCCTTTTGAATGAAATTTTTAAAATAGCAACTGGACAAAGACAGAAAGTAGATTAGAGGCTACCTGAGGGAAAGGGAGAAGGTGAGGTTACTGCTCAGTGGGGACAGGATTTCTGTTGGGGTGATTAAAAAGTAGTTTGAGGGATGATTGTGCAGCACTGTAAATGTAAGTAATGCCTCTGAGTCATACACTTAAAAATGGTTCAAATGAGACAAAATTAAGGTGGCGGCACCAAGACTGCAGCCTGGGGGCTCCACCCTTGTCCTCCTCACCCAGGAGAGCTGTTCCTAACTAACCACCTGCCAACATTAGTCACCTACAGATCTCATTGAAATGCAATTCCGATTCAATCCATTTGAGGCCAGCCTGAGACTCTGCACTTCTAACTAGTTCCCAGACCCTAAGGCCTAAGCCTTAAATAATGTTCTCTGTAAACCCCAGGGACCGCTGCACCCTGGGACAAGTATATCAGGTCTTTCAAAAAGTAGGGCAGGATCTTGGGCAGTGACATTAAAATAGGGGCAAGGCCGACCAAGCTGCAATTGAACCACATAAGTATGACAAGGGAAGTGGCTGTTGCCAAAGGCATAATCATCCGGGCTCCCTGAGAGGAGCAAATGCATTGGAAAGGCAGTTTGCCCGTTGAGATGAAAAACTGCCTCTAGAATGAGCTTATTTACACCTCCGCTGTGGCACAGCCAGCAGGACAGGCCCTGAGCAGGCCTCAGAACTGGCGGGAGGAAAGATGCAGCTGCTTCCCTCCCTGTGACAAAGTCCCCACTGTCCCTACTGGAATATAAGAAAGCTTCACAAGCAGTTGACTGAAACGCGTCAAGGAAAACCTTAAGAATAACTCCCCCTTTAATGTTGCCTGTATTTATTTTTTAAATTTGTTGAGTATAGCCTGCGTGGAAAATATTTAGCTATAAAAGTTAGTCTTTAAAAAAACTTCAAATGCCATATTTTCATTTTTGTACAATATCCTATTCACCATGTTATTCAACTGATCTGTAACAATACATAGCATGGAATAAAAATAATGGTTAAGATGGCAAATTTTGTGCTTTATATATTTTTACACATGTGCATGAGAAGAAAGTCAAGAGAAGAGAAAAAGAAACTAGACTCTTGGAAATTCAGATGATGGTCTTATCCATCATTGGATGTAAAATAACTATGTGGAATATATTAGCATAATTTTTTGAAAATGAGGAACACTGGTCAGGAGCTGACAGCTTAGAAACCATGTTTTCTTTTAAGACTTACATGAGAATTCTAGAAGTGAAAAATGCAATTACTGAAATTACTTCAAAATAAAATTTGTAAACCAGAGAATATTAAAATGAAATACTCAGACAGAAGCAAGGAAAAACAAAAGGACTAAAGCTATGTAAGTAAGAATAGATGTGTGGGGAAAGGGGACATACAAGAAAATGACCCAATGTATGTGGAATCCCAGGAAAGACAGGAACAGCTGAGAATTCTCCAAAAGTGACAAGAGACATAAAACAACAGACTCAAGAAACACTACAAATATCAAGCAAAATAAATTCAAAGAAAACTGCATCTTTCCACAAAGTGAAAATTGATTAAACGCACACACACACAAAAAAAAAAAAAACCACCAGTAAACGAACAATAGTACCTATACCTTACTTCTCAGCAGAAACAATGGAATCTAGAAAACAATGGAAGACACTGAAAAAGTAAGTACAGAAAGAAGGTAAGTACTATGTGTAAAGGAGGAAAAAAAAGGTTGAGTAAAACATATTTTCAAACAAAAACTGAGAAATTATGAGAAGCATATCAACTGTAAAGGAATGCTAAAAGTTTGCTTAAATAATATAAAAATGATCAAAGACAAAAGCTCAGAAAAGTGGAAAAGAATGAAGAACAGGGAAAATGGTGATATGTGTGTAAATCTAAATAAATATTGACAATATCAAACAAATAACAGTGGTCTGGGGGCTTTAAAACACATGGAGAATTAAAGTACTCGACAACTAATAATTGAACATGGGAGTTACTGGAAGTCAAAATGGTCTAAGGTTTAATTTGTTTAGGAAATGATAACAATGTCAGTTTATGTTGATTTTAAATTGTCAGAAATGCATGTTGTAATTTCTAAGGTAAACACTAAGCAACAATAAAGAATGAATAAGTTATAAGCTAATAAAGGAAGAATGATTTTTTTATAAAAAACATAAGTCTAAAAAAAGAAAAGGCAAGCAAAGAGGCAAAAGAAACAGAAAAGGTGAAATATATTAAAAGCACATAGAAAGATAGTATATTGAATCCCAAATATATCTGGAATTACATTAAATACAAGCCAATTAAATACTCCAATTGAAAGACTGAGGAATCAAAGCAAACTCAGCTATATTCTACATTAAATATAAAGAAACAGAAGTGATGAAAGGTAAAGAAGGTAAACCGTGCAAACACTACCAAAAGCAAGCTGAGATACCTGTATTCATGTTAGACACTGTAGGCTTCAAGGCAAGAAGCACCCCCAGAAATAGAGACATTTCATAAGAATAAAAGCTTCTACCAAGAAGATACAGCAAATTCTAAAATTTTAAGCATTTAACCACAGACCCACAAGATAAAGCAAAAAGAAAATTTAAAAAGAAAAAATGTATAATCATCATGGGAGGTTTTACTACATTAATATATTTAGTGTATTTCTCGGCTAGGTGTGGTGGTTTGCACCTGTAATCCCAGAACTTTGAGAGCTTACAGCAGGAGGATCTCTTGAGGCCAGATGTTTGAGACCAGCCTGGACAATATGTTGAGAACCCGTCTCTATGAAAATTAGAAAAATTAGCCAGGTATGATAGCATGTACCTATAGTCCCAGCTGCTTGGGAGACTGAGGCAGGAGGCTCACTTGAGCCCAGGAGTTTTAATTACAGTGAGCTACAATCACTCATTGCACTTCAGCCTGGCGACAGAGTAAGATCCTGTCTTTACAAAAAAAAAGTTGACCACCCAAGGGACTAGTCAACACATGGAGGTAGTCAACATAAGGAACTAGGCCTACTGCACTGATAGCTGCAGGTGGTGCATGTCTGGTCTATGAAAATTAGGTCAACTCATCGGCCTGGGGAAAGACTTCATGAAGAAGACTGCCGTGGCAATTGCAACAGCAACAAAAATAAACCAATGGGACTTAATAAAACTGAAAAGCTTCTGTACAGCTAAGGAGACAACAATCAATGCAAATAGACAACCTACACAATGGGAAAGGATATTTGCATATTTTGAATCAGACAAAAGCTTGATAACTAGGATCTATAGAGAACTCAAATTAATCCACATGAAAAAAGCCAACAATCCGTATATCAATGGGCAAGAGACATGAATAGAACCTTCTCTAAAGAAGATGAATGGCTAACAAACATATGAAAAAATGTTCATCATCCCTATCTATTAAGAGAAATACAAATCAAAACCACCCTGAGATACCATCTAAACCCAGTGAGAATGGCCCACATCACAAAATCTCAAAACTGCAGATGCTGGTGTGGGTGTGGAAAGAAGGGAACACTTTACCTTGCTGGTGGGACTGCAAACTAATACAACCTTTTTGGAAGGAAGTATGGAGTAACCTCAAAGCACTCAAGCTACACCTCCTATTTAATCCTGCAATCCCATTACTGGGCGTCTACCCAGAGGAAAAAAAATCCTTTTATCATAAGGACACTTGCACTAGCCTGTTTACTGCAGCTCAATTTACAACCCCCAAATGTGGAAACAGCCTAAATGCCCACCAACCCAGGAATGGATTAATAAGCTGTGGTATATGTACACCAGGGAATACTATTCAGCCCTTAAAAAAATGGAGACTTTACATCCATTGTATTAACCTGGATGGAAGTAGAAGACATTATTCTTAGTAAAGCATCACAAGAATGGAGAAGCATGAATCCTATGTACTCAATTGTGATATGAGAACAATTAATGACATGGTGGGGGTGGGGGAAGAGGAGAGCAGCGTGAGATATGAGGGAGGGAGGGGTAGGGAAAGGAAGAGCAGAGAGAGGAAGGAGGGAGGGGAGTGGGGTCATGGTGTGCGCCACACCTTTCGGGGGCAAGATACGATTGTAAGAGGGACTTTATCTAACAAATGCAATCAGTGTAACCTGGTTTCTTGTACCCTCAACGAATCCCCAACAATTAAAAAAAAAAAAAAAGAATCTAAGACCCCTTCTCTTCTGGGAAGATCTTTACTATTCTGTGCCTCTATGTCACCAACAAAGTCAAGGGGAAATACTCACCACACAAACTGTTCCCTGAGGACTCCAATCCCCAGTCTGGGCAGGATACTGACCGACACTGACTCCTTAGAAGGCAGGTCAGGAGGCAGCCTGGCTGCCAGCCACACCTGCGCAGGGGTAAGCCCTTGCCTCCGAGGAAGTGCAGGGCTGTCACAGCCCCTCTGCCTGCCACCTGCAGACAGGGTGGTGATCATGGGGCCTTTTGTGGAACAGCATGGCACCCAGTACACAGTAGGTGCTCAGAGCTCGCTGGCACTGTCCACCACTGTGATCGTCAGCAGAAGCAGTGTCCTCATCAGCCCCTGCCTCTGCTCTTCCCACTGCCTCTCAGGACCTGCTCACCCCATGACACTCCAGTGCTCAACCCATAATTCCTCCCCCAGACTTGTGTCACTGCCACCAGCCTCTCTCCTCCACCCTGCAGGCCACAGATAATCCTTCACACCCGCGGTTCAGCATCCAGGTTTCCTTCTTATCACCAACCACAAGAGCGCCAAGCCCTCCAAAGACCCGGCACCTGCAGCTTCCATTTCCTCACTTATTACCCTGAGCTAACTTCCCGAGCTTACTCTTATTTTCCTACTGAAAATTTACCTCACAAGGTTTCTTACAGTCAATGAATTGTTCTAACTAAAGCCATAAAGCATCAAAATCTAAATCTGAAACTCTGGTTCAAATTTCAAGGTCCCTGAGAACTTCCTAAATACTCCATCAACACTCAAAAGACCTTCCTTCACAAGGTCACCCAGGACCTGACCACATAACAACACGCAGAGCTCTGATGGGTCACCAGTGAGCTCCTCAGGGTTAGCTCACACTCCCCACACCTCTGTGAAGCTGAGGATAGAGAACAGGCCCCACAGGCAGACGTTCGGCCAAGATTGTGCTTTCTCCTGGCTCAGCCCTGCCCCCGCCCCATCTGTCCCCTCCTTCACCCAATACCCACAGCAGCCCCGGCCCCACAGCTGTTCTGTCTCCCTCAGCTGCTCCCAGACCCTTCCTGGCCCTGTGAGGGTCCCTAGGACACTCCAGCCACACCATGCATCCCTCCCTCCCTGCCAGGAGTCCCCACACCCACATGTCTCCATTCCCATGTGGGGTCGTGTCACTGTCTTCAGCATGGTGTTGACACCGAGTGCAGCAATGGGCATCTGATGAACACACAAGGGAAAGCTCCCTCCACAGGTGACATGAGAGAGACCAGCAGGTACACTGAGCAGCATGACTCCACATAGACCCAGACACTTCAGAGGCTACAGGACTGAGGAGCCTGTGAGGCAGCTCCAAAAAGGACTCGATTCCCCAGTAAAATCACTCCCAGGATATTGGCAACACCATCTTAACTGATCAGACTACTGCGTTCTGACCAGGAGTTATATGCCCTCTTGATTATACAAGGCCCAAAGCCCAAACTGTAAGACTCCACGCAGCACCCCGATGAGCTGGTGGGACCCTCCCTAGACAACCACCTTGGAGCCCCTGACTCCATCTAGATTCAGGGGGAACCTTCACACAAGAGGGTCTCCTAAGCTCCTGGAAGCTGGGCTCAGCCAGGCTCAGCTGGGGACAGGAAGGAAGCTGCCAGCAGAGGAGAGGCCTAGAGCAGCAGCCAGGGCATCTTCCCACAGCAAGGGACAGACTGGACCCCGAATACTGCCACACCAGTCGTACTTGTTACGGTGACTGCAGAATCTAGTAAAGCTATGAAACTTACTGAGAGTGAGTCTATAAAGAAAGATAGGCTGTTCTATTAAAAGCACGTTGAACCGCTGAGGAACGAGTTCAGAAAGATAAGCTGCTGAAACAGGTATGGGCAAGCCGCCTGCAGACCCTGCAGACCCCCAGGGTTCAGTCTTCCCACTGGTTTCACGTTTTTAAAATTCCATAAAATGAGTTTCTTCTCATAAAGGAACTGGAGCTCCAATGAAAAGTATAACTTAAATGACACAGAATTCTCTTTTAATATGAAAGGGAGAATAGCAGCTCTGCTTCATGAATTTGCACAGATCCACTGGACAGGCTTCTGGGTGGCGCAGAGCTCCCTGGGAAGTGCTCTCAGGAGTTACCCTTTCTGAGATCATTCTAAAAACAGTGAATTAAATTAAACATAGGGTCGCAAAAAGATATTCATGAATAAGACTGTCTGGGGCTCCCAATTTACAGGCTTCACACAGAGGTCCTTATGTCACAAAGAGCAATGCCCTGTCTTAGAACCCTACGACACATCGCCCAGCACCCGAGCAGTCCACCCCTGGTTATAGCCCCTGTGCTATCCACACTCACTCACCTCTTCTCTGGGTATCAAGGATGCAAGTCTGAAAAGGCAGCAAAGGAGCAAATGTGGGCACGCTCCCCACCAGGTGCAGAATGGAGCGAATGTGGGCACGCTCCCCAGCAGGTGCAGACATGAACATCACGTGGACCTCAGGAGCCCACACCCCCACCCAACCACCTTTCCCCTGACAACCTTCTTATGCGAGAACCTTCCATGATCCATGTGTATATCCGAAGCAGGAACCAGTGTGGCTGTGCAAGGAAGGGCAATGCTGCCACTGGTAAGTGGAGGCTCTCAGGAAGGGGCGCAGCCCCAGGGCATCAGCACCTGCTGCCCAGACTGCAAGGAACCTCCTGCACGTTTCTCAGTCCCTGCTCCTCCTCCACCTCCTCTCACTGTGTAACTCAGACTGAGTCCCTCTCAAAGCCATGGCCTCACCAGCCTCCTGCCCTCTCCAGCTCCTCTGTGCCTGCCCCACCATACTGAGAACCACGGGGTGGCTGCTCTCACGTGGTACCTGACAGCTCCTTCACACCAGAGCACTCCACCCTGATTCCCGCCCTCCATTGTTTATCACCTGCCTGTAGGATGTGAGCTCCTGAGGGCAGGACTTGGTGGTGCTCCCTGGTGCTGTTCCAGGGCTCAGCGGTCCCACACAGTGGGAATGTGCTCAGGGTAAACTGTCATTCTGAAGACCTCAGAGCTCCCCAGATGCCTGCCTACCCTTCTAGACAGAGCTCTCCAATTATAGGGAAAGGCAGAGCTTCTTTTACCCACCACCCTTCCTGGATGTGCCGTGTGTGGGGATCTGATAGACCCCATCATGGGGTTGTTCACGGGCATGGACATGGGCACGGGAGACACAGGAACTCTGACTCAGACGGCTCCTCTGCAGAAGGGGAGGACTGTCACCAGACCAGGACTCCAGGCTGTGAGGTGCCATCCATCCCTGACGCCTGACAAACCTCCTGGAAACCTCCAGAGATGCTCTTAACTACACAGCAGAGCCCTCTAAGAAACCACAAGGGGCTGAAAATGAAGAGTCAGTTGGAAACCAGAGTGGTGGGATGCAGCTACAGCTGCCCTAGGGACACGCTAAGGGTTGCTCAGGAGCCAGAAGAGAAAGCCTGTGTCCCTTACTGAAGGACGGTACCCTCAGAGGAGGGAGGACAGGAACAGTTCAGAGCCCGGCCCCACACTGGCTTGGGGGCTTCAAACTCAGCCTACTTCCATGGCTGGAATCCCACAAGCAGCAGAGGCACCATGAGGCCCTGCTCCTTACAGATCTGAGGCTGCTGCAGCAGCAGGCAGTGCTCTGAGTAGGGCCACCAGGTTAGCAAACAGCACAGGGTGCATGTTCAGCAAAAGACTTGGCCACCCCTATACCCCAGTTTTGCCAGCCGGGCGCCCTGCATCTCACCAGGCAGCCTCAGGAGGCACTCACAGAAGCTCACTATCCTGTCTCCAACACAGGGCCAAGATCAGCCCCCGTGGGCAATGGCAGGGAAAAGCAGCAACAAAATCAGGAGTCACTGCCAGATACAGAAGTAGCCATGTTTAAAGTGTCTGAAGAAAGAGAAGCAATGGGAAATAGAAGCAAGGAATAAGACCGTATCAACAAAATTCAAAAAGCACAGGCATAAATAAAAAGAAACCCAAGTCTGGAACCACCCTGCTAAACTACAAAACACCCAGAACAGAAGATCAGGAAAATCTTAGAAAACAAAAGGAGACCACAATACTTAATTTTAGAAACGGGTCAAAGCACTGCTCCTGTTTCCAAACATGGGAAGGGCCACCTAGTAACTTCTCACACAAAGTGTCCAACAGTTCAGGATCCATGGACACACACACCATGTAACCACACAACCTTGTAACACGTACTTGAGTCTAGTAGGAGAGAGGGCCTCCTGAGACAGCCAGGTGAGACACAGGACTTAGAAACCTGCAAGACACCCCCCCACATTTCCATGATTCCATAGTTTCCACATCCCTCAAGTTTCTCATGAAATTATGATGTTTTTAGCAACTTTATTACCTTTACAATATTAATTTGGATTAATTTCTCATGTTGCTGGTGGAGTTTGGTGAAAACACACTTTAAACATGATTTAAAAAATTCTAAAAAGAAAGAAACTGCCTAGTAAGTAGGTCTTCTAAGGACCACCCCATGCCCTCCACTGGTTCCAGAAAATAAATGGCCACAAAAACATGCTTTGCCCTAATATTAAAAAATTCCTTCTCTTTTGAAAGGTCCCCAAACACTGTCTGCAGCAAACTGATGACCTGTCAAGTGCCGCAGGACAGGGTCCCGACCCCTATGTGGACAGGACTCACCCTGCACCTGCTGCCACACAGGCTCCCTCGCCACCAGTGTGTCAGGAAATGGTCTGCCCACCTCACCTGTGCCAAAGGCTGGATTTTATTTTCTTTAATTCTAGTCATCTTTTGTAAAGTACAAAAGTAAAGCAAAACCTTTTCTGAATAGCTGGATTCTTGTCAGATCTTTATTTATGTTTATTATGTTAGAAAACTTCTGTTTTCTAACATACAATTCTAGAAACAGTATTTAACTTGGTCAGCAAATTCAAGCTTCACGGTAATTCTTACTGCACCTCAGAACCTCAAGCTCTGATCCAACCCGACACAGCAGCCTGTGCCTTCCTGGTATCCCTGAGCACTCGGGTGCTGCGGAGCGGGCTCCTAGCCCTTGGCCTGGTGTCCTGGCCATGCACACGCCCATCCCAAGCAGGTCCCACCTCCACGCCCTTCTCTTCCGCACGTTCTACCCTCTGCCAAGTCGCCTATTGTCCCCACCGAACTGGCAGGAATGAGAAAGAATGCAACCTCACCGCACTTTCATGGAAATGTGCCTTCACACTAAACCTTGAGTATTCATTTCCTAAAGAAGAAATACAGTGCAAAAAATAGGTTTTATAGTTAGGATTTTACTTTCTAATGTGTTTTTAAAGCAACAATTGTTTTTTCCCCTTGACATCTGACAGAAACTGCTGCTAAAAACAGAAGCTGTCTGTTTGGATGATCACATAAAAAGAGCCCCCCACTCTTTCTGACTTTGGGCCTTTCCTTAAAAATGAAAACTCTCCGACCCTCCTGCTCCTGGGAAGGGGACGCACCCATGTGTGAGGCACCAGAGGAGGAGTTGGGCATGAAGCCTGCAGCAAGGCGCAGGCAGGCCCTCATCTGCGAGGGCCCTGGGCATGGGGCTCAGAGGCAGCGGAGGAGACAGTCCCTGTGCTGCAGAGGCCATCCAGAAACAGGCTCCACAGCCCGCGCCTCCCAGGTCTCTGATGGCTGCACAGGGAACCTGTAGGGGGCTTTCTTCATCTCTACAGCTCAATGTCATTTCCAGGTAATTGTTGCTTATGTTTTAATGGACAAAGAGAATTCTGTGAATTAAAGAGAAATGTTCATTATTACTTGCTCAATTTCAACTTACTGGTGTTTTACATCAAGCACCTTAGTGTTTATGTAACAAAATTTCTTTAACATCACATAATTCTTACTCATCAAATACAAAGCCTAGAGTATGCGTGGAGTTGGAGAGAGTGACCTTCCGATGGAGAGACCTGACAAACGAGACTGTGACCAGGTGACCGGGACCATGTGGAGTGGCAGGGGTGCCCACGGCACTTCACCCCATGGTCTCATAAACACATAAGCCCAGTCTAATCATGAAAAACTCAGACAAGCCCCGTCTGAGGGACATTCTACAAAACACCTGACCAGCACTCCTTTAGCCTATCAGGGTTATCAAAAACAAGAGAAGTCTGAAAAAATGTCACAGCCAAGAGGGACCTAAGGAGACACATGACCTAACGTCCTGGGTATTCCAGATGGGGTCTTGGAACAAAAAAGGACATTAGGGAAAAACAAAGGAAATGTGAATAAAAGTGTGGGCTTTAGTTAATAATATCAGTACAGGTTCATTAATTATAATAAATGTACCATACTAATAAAAGACTATAATATTAAAAATTGGACGTGAGATATGAGAACTACCTTCACAATTTTTCTGTAAGTCTAAAAATATTCTAAAAAAGGAAATTTACTTTCAAAAGTTCTTAGAAATTTAAAAATTAGATTTCCTCAATCACTTAAATATTGATTAAAAATGTTAACATTTCTAAACATTTAATTAAACCACAAGCCTGATATTAAAGATTCTCTTTAAAGCTCAGAAATTAAAAAGCAAACAAAAACATATAAAACAAAGTGATGACGAAATCACAACTGGCTGAAGCAGCCGACACGCCCCGTGCGGTAGACTGCCCTCCAGAACAACAGAGGGCAGCATGGGGAGGAATTCTGTGCAGAGGCGTCTGGACACGGAGGGGTTGGGTTGCAGGGTCCTGGGAAGAAGCGAGCCAGTAGGCTGCACACAAAACAGGCCCTCTCCACACTCCCACAGGACCAGAGACTGAGGAGCTGGGCAGAGTGTCCAGCAGGAAGCAGTAGGGCAAGGAGCCACACGTGAGTCCAGGACCCACCATTAAAAAAGGACCCGATTAAAAATGGCCTCAGGAAGGGCCACGCTGGAATATGCCAGACCGCACAGAACTTAAGCTCAGTGTCAATTAGCCCTTGCTGGCTTCACACAACCTTTCCTAACTTTAAAGGAAGTTTAACTAAACTTCCTCCAGAAGACAGGGAGGTCTATCCCCCAACAGCAAGAAACTGCCCTAAGAGACACCTTCACAGTACTCAAAAGTAATGACTGTCACTTGAAAACAACAACCAACAGAACACCAACTCTCAGGCATATGGAAAAAGGGGGGGGGGGGGGGTAATGACCAAAAGCAAAAGAGAAAGAGATCAGATAATCTAAACAGGGCTGAAAGAGAGGATATTCCAATTACTGAATAACTTTAACTGTCATCAATATGTTCAAGAAATTAGATGACAAACTAATTTCAGTAGAGAACTTGAAATTATAAAAGAATGGAAATTCTAGAATCAAAAAGAACTGTGATTAAAATTAAAACCTCGAACATAAGGGCTGGGTGAGGTGGTTCAGGCCTGTAATCCTAGCACTGTGGGAGGCCGAGGCGGAAGGAGCCCTTTGAGCTCAGGAGTCTGAGACTACCCTAAGCAAGAGCAAGACCCTGCCTCTGCTAAAAACAGAAGAACCAGCTGGGCACCATGGCGGGCGCCTGTAGCCCCAGCTCCTCAGGCGGCCGAGGCAGTGAAACAGATCACTTGAGCCCAGGAGTTTGAGGCTGCTACGAGCTACGGCAACACCACAGCACTCTATCCAGGGTGACAGAGTAAGACTCTCCAAAAACCACCTCAAATATAGGAAACACCAGCCTAACAAGAGACTAGAAAGAGCTGAAAAGATGACCAGTAACTTGGAAGACAGTTTAGTGAAAACAGAATGAAAAACACAGGGAAGGGCACTGGGACGGTAAACAGGCCCAACATACTAACTGGACCCCAGGAGGAAACGTGGGGACGGCAACACTAACCATCATCAGCCAAAGGTGTGGGCAGTGTTACGGCCGGGGCAAAGGTCAGAGGTCAGCACAGAGGCACGTGCACACCCACGTGCACATACTCTAGAACTGAACATGCGCAGAACCTAGTCAGAAAGAAAACATCCATCCAGAGAAATAAGAAACTTTATCTTCAAAAAAGCAACAGCTAACTTCTCATTAGAAACATGAAATCCAGAAGAATAAAATATTGGAGTTTGGAAGTACTAAAAGACAACTACAGGCAATTCAGAATCCATACCCAACAGAATGATCCCTGAAGAACAAAGACTGTGTTCCTGTCTTCCAAGTGCGGTCCCAAAGCCATGTGTAAGGCAAGGTAGGCTGTGCAGCTGCACAGGCAGGGGTGGGGGAGCCACAGTGGCAGAGGCAGGAGCTGCTGCAAATGGGGCAGGCACACTGAGACCCAGAGCGAGCTTCCTCCCCACCTGAGAAGGGTGTGGAGCAGGAAACACAAGAATGAGCCTGGGTGCCTCCCACTGGAATAGGAGACATGAGCACAAATTATACTCTTCACTATATACAGAGAAAGAAGGAAATACAGATGTATATGAATGAATAGGAATCTAAGAGTCCATTGTGACATAAATGAATGAATAAATAAATAAATGAGGGAAGAGACAATATTTCATTGTAGTCGGATGCTAATTAATAATGTAGAAGGAATGACAGAATCACAGTAATAATTAACTTACCAGGGCAATCAACAGACGTTAGGACTACTGATGAGAAAGGTGACATCTCTACATTCTCAAAGCACTTCCTCCCCACACACACACACACTGATTACGAAGAACAAGAGACTAATTTCACAAGAAGGACACCGCTTGAGCAGGTGACCAAAGGTAATGCAGGCAGTGCCGGGACCGACAGGAACTGCCCACCACCTGAGAGGTGCACTGAGTTCTCTCCTGAGTCCAGCCACGGGGAAGACGGACAAGGCCAAACTGAGGGGTGCTAAGCCAAGTGTCCAGGTCTTGCATGTCAAGGAAAGCCTGAAAACTTACCAGATTCAGAGAGAAAAAAGAGGCAAAATAGCTCCACATGCTCCAGTAGCCGGACTGGACACCTCTGCTCTGAAGGGCGTCATTGGGATGCTGAACACCCTCAAGCAGGATCTGCGGCTTGGCTGGCAGGTTCACACATTCACGAGTTCATACCCCACTGGGACAGCTGTGGTGCGGGTGTGTAGCAGAATGCCTTGACTGTAAGAACCACACTCAAGCAGTTCTCCAACCTCAGTGGGCATCAGGATTGAAGGGAGGACTCATGGAAACACACCTGACCCAGCGGGCAGAGACTGGGGCCTGCCAAGTACGTCCTTACCACAGCCGGCCGTGCTGGAAGCTAACAGGGCATCACAGTGATGCCTCCTTCTCAAATGGTTCAGGAAAGTTCTTTTGCTATTCTCATCATTTTTTAAAAGTTTACAATATCACAAGATAAAAAAATAGTTAAAATGAAGATCTAAAAAGACCATTTTAAATAATAAGTGCAAGAACGTTTTGTTGACAAAGAATTCTTCAGGCAGAAGGCCCACAATCCCATGTAAAGCAGGGAGCCCAATCAGGGTGAGCAACAGCAGGTGGGCACAGGTGCACCCGCACCAACAGCTGCCTAGGCAGGAGCGACACCGTCCTGAGCGCCAGAACAGCATCGCACATGGAACACAACAGTGCCTGACTGAGCAGCACCAGGAGACAGTCGGGTCAATGCAGTGAGAAGTATTCTGAGGTCCTTGCATTGTTCTGGAACTAGAAAACTACTGATTAATATTAGACTCCAACAAATCAAAGACGAATACTTTCATTACTAGGTTAATCACTAAAAGCTATAAAAGAATGACAACTAAGTAAGCAAGAGGGAGTAATGAAATTAAAAAAAATGAAATTAAAAAAAAAAAATCCAAAGGCAACACAGAAAGGGAAAGTACACAGAAACACAGGGGAAATATAAAACAGTAAGACAGGCTACTTAAATGCAAACCTATCAGTTATCAGTAGTTGCATTAAATGGGAATAGATTAACATTCCAAATAACTCACACTAACAAAAAAACCCTGTTTGCAGGTTACAAGGTATCTGCATTAAATACAAATATACAGAAAGGTTAAAATTAAAAGAAATGGAACAGCTACACCATGCAAGTACTAACCAAAAGGAAGTTGGAAGCTATGTAAATGCTGAGTAAAGTAAATGTCAAGGTGAGAACCATGACTAAAGACAAAGAGGAAGAGCGTGTAACGCTCAAAGAGAAACTCCACCAACACAACAATTCTAAATCTGTGCACGTCCTTCACCCTCTACACATAAATGAAGCGAAGTCTGACAACCAGAAAGAGGCACCAGTCCACCAACCGTGGGTGGTGGCTCTCACGCCCGTCCTAGCAGAGGAGGCTTCACCTCAGGACTGACACGTGGGTTTGCTTTTCACTAGAAACCCTGCAGGGCTCAGCTAAGAAGGTGGCAGCCTGGACCAAGGCAGGTACCATGACCACGTACAGAAGAAAATAAGCCACGGACAAGACAGACACAGCAGGGCCTGGCGACTCGTCAGAGCAGAGCAGGAACAATCACCAAGTGCAGGTTTTCTGTCCCTGCGAGAGTGGCCAGCAGGGCGCCAGGCGCAGTGCAGAGCTGGCTCAGCTCCAGACGCCCAGCAAGCTGCAGGGCTGTAGGCCCCACCAGCAAGGAGATGCAGTGCAACACACACACCGGCCCACGTAGAGGACAGGAAGACGCAGGCACGGCTGTCAACCCTGGGCGCCACTGTGTAACATCTTCATGGTATGTGTTTGCCCAAATTTCTGTGCCGAATAAAACCACTTTTAAAACAACCCATACTTAAAATGAATTGCTAAGTACCTCAAGTAAGAAAGAAAGTAATGGGCTGTCCTCAGACATCAGATCAGCGCCCGGGAGAACATGCAAATATCATCTCAGAACATTACAGCAACACAAAGCCCCCAGGTCAAATTTACACTCATTTTACATGTTGAAGGCATAGCTCAGAATTCTGAGTTAAAGACAATTGTTTCACGTATTTGCAATAACAAACCAAAGCCACAACTGATACAGAATTGACTGTGTGTTCTTGCTCCACGGTGCAAGTCTCAGCCAGGCTATACCACTTAGCTGCTGGGTCCTGGACAGAACTTACAAATGTCCTCTACTTAAGGGAGTCTTGCTGAGATGACTTTGCATACCATGGTAAGAACAAATAATTCACTAGGAAGGTGTGGAGATGAGACCAGAGGGGCAGAGAAACAGTTCACCCTCCCAGCTTCTATCCTCACTGCCAGCCCTGGCCCCCTCCCCACACTCTCCCACATGGCCTGAGGAACCCTACGCAGAAAGAGAAGCCCCATCATTTGCAGGGGTATTGCAAAGACTAAGATACACCAGGAGTAAAACTTGAAAGCAAATAAATTTATAACAGCTAAAGAATAGAAAACGTCCTGTGTCAGTACGACGTGCCTGATGAAGAACGCCACTGTGGCAACAGAAGCTTCTCTGCTCTGCCTGATGCCTGAGGAGCTCATGGGCTGTGCAGGCAGGAGTAAGGCGATAAGGAGGCCTGTCTCCATGCCAAAGGAATTCCCTCACTAAAACAAACAAAAGACAGCAACCACAACCCCCTTTACAGAAGTGACTGTCCCACTGCTATAGACCTGCCCACTGGCCAGCCTCCCACATACCAGGGTCTTACCTCTCTGAAACTCTGGAAGACACGGTCACTCTGGTGAGCGCCAATCGTGATTTCCGGGAGATAGATAGGAATGGTCGTGTAATTCAGCACCTTCAACTTATCCTGAACCCTAAAAAATAAGACAAATATGGATCACACCAAACCATCAAAATAAAGATAATAAAATAAGTTTAGTTCCGATTTTTTAAAATATCTAAATAAAAAAGCCAGTATTAAATAAACACTATCCACTGCCAAGCACTCATCTCAGAAGCAAAACTTTCATCCTATAGACCATTTGGTCTGTCTGGAGCTGCTCTTTTGGAGTTGCCTATGGAGGACAACCTCTAGGAATGAGCAGTTTGGGAAACACAGAAGAGACGTCAGAGTGTGCTTTAAACATGAGATGGACAGGCCCGGGAAGCTGCCCACAAAGCTGTGCCCCAGTGCTGTGCACGCAGGGTGCCCTTCAGAACCTGCAGAAGTCATGGATCTGCAGGGACCAAACAGCCAGTGGGCGGCCCACTCCGGCCCCACGCCAGCACCTCCCTCTGCTCCCTGAAGAGCAGAGCCCACAGAGGCCACCCGGGTGTGCACTGTGCACCCCTGAGAGATCACAGGATACGCTCCTTAATTTCCTATTTCATTTTGCTAAATACTGAAGGGTTTACCTTTTGTTACAATTTGCTTATTTTTAATTAAATTTAGTTGAAATATAATCATAATACTTCAAGATGAAAAGTATTTTTTAAGCTTTTAGGAAAAAAGTTAAAATAACTTTTTTCTTAAGGGCGCAAAACAGAAAATAACTATTTGAAATGCCCACTTTCCTGTTAATGAGTTATAAAAGCAGGAGATGTTTCTTGTTCATAATGGCTCAAATGGAAATTCTGTGATTATACCTGGCTCTCAGCCAGACATTAAGAGAAGAGTCCAGGCCCACTATGCAAATCCAAGGCCTGGTCCCCACAGCACACGGGTAGACTTTGCCACAAACAGATGCACCCGGTTGGAACCCCAGGCCCCTGGGGTCCACAGATCACACTTCCATGGAAAGGACAGAGAACTGACAACCTGCAACAGGCTGACTGTGAGTGAGGGAAGGTGAAGCACGTGAGTTTCCTACTCAACACCTCGTCACTCGTACACAGCCAACAATCCAATGACCCAGATATCATCCCACATAACTGCTGCCAGGCCAACGGTGTTTGTCTTCCTAAGCGCACTTATGTGAGTTTACACACACTTAGGGAAATGGTTGTTACAGACAGAAGGAAAGGTAAGATTACTTTCTGACTTTTAATATTAAGTTCATTTTACCTGTCCCAAAATATTAAAATATTTTTAGAAAATTCAAGCAAGCAAATCTGAAAGTTTGTAAAGGGCATAAAGTTGCTATATTTTGTTAAGACTGCATTTACTGGTTGTTGTTAGAAACGCAACTTGGGTATCTTATTAAATTTCACAGCACCAAAGTAAACCTTCAGCGTCACCTCTTCAGACCTATGGGAGTGCTATCAGCTTCCTACGCAGCTTTCCAAATTCTCCTATGCATGTGGCAATAACATGCTAGTACAGATCTTATTGTTAATACAAGCAGAATTATTCTACACCTGTCACATATGGGAAATGTTTAGTTATCTCACAATAAAAAATTTCAACTAATGGGCAGCACCTGTGGTTCAGTGGGTAGGGTGCTGGCCCCATATACTGAGAGTGGAGGGTTCAAATCTGGCCCTGGCCAAACTGCAACAAAAAAATTGCTGGGTGTTGTGGCGGGCACCTGTAGTCCCAGCCACTCAGGGGGCTGATGCAAGAGAATTGCCTAAGCCCAAGAACTGGAGGTTGCTGTGAGCTGTGATGCCATAGCACTCTACTGAGCACAGTAAAGTGAGACTCTGTCTCTACAAAAAAAAAAAAAAAATTTTTTTCCAACTAAAAATGAAGCTTGTAGTTTAATGTTAACAAATATCCAGGTAAGAAGATGATTTGGTTTTGTCTATAGTTTGAAAAACCTAAGAAAATGCTGGTAAATGTGAAAGAAATTAATGGCTTGGAGGACGTGTGGCCTACGGAGAGCAACAGCGCCACCTAGGCACACTCGGCCAGAATTACCCCCGGGAAATTCACAGTATGCTTCGAACTGTTTTTGAAGGTTAAAAAAATAATCTGCTCCAACTATTCTACAATTTATTTAAAGTTGTTAGACTCAGTTTACCATCACAGCTTAAAGGGTGACTATTAAGAGCCTGTGGTGCCCTTTATGCCCTTTATGCCCTTACTTTCCCCAGTAAAGCCCCCAACCTTAACTTCTAGAGCTAAAATGTAGAGATTCAGATAAATAAGGCACAAAGACATCAGGGAGCCTTTATGACACAGGAAGCAAAAAGCAGAGGAAGAAAACATTCTGTTCACAGTGCACTTAGTTTAATTAAGAAGAATTCAAAACTGAGGATGATAATCCCTTTCATATCACAAGCTGAAGTGCCAATGAGATAAAACATTCCAGAGCTTCGCTTACAATATGAAGTACGTGGCCACGTATTTTAAAAAGACAGGAAGCCATAAAATAAAAATAATAAAGTAGAAAATTATTTTTATGATTCAAACTGTTACCCAATTAACAAAATGTCTATGCTTTCTCCTAAAACACTTCCAAAGCCCATTTTTCAATTTTCCAGAACTTCAAAGTTCTGTCCCCAACACTATACTTATACCAAACTCATGTGCTATGGCTTCTGCAGCACTGGAATTTCACATTCAAAAGACATTCTCCAGGAGCTAAATGAAAAGTCTCAGTAACAACATAAAAGGATGGTGTGATGACCCAGGCGCCGAGCAGCAGAGAGGGCGAGGTCGGAGCCCTGAACAGCACGGGCCTGATGACAGGACCAGACCAGTGGCCGGCGCCAGTCAGGAGGGACGGCCAGGCCAGGAACGCACAGTGCTGTCAGGAGGGAGAGGGGCAATCACTGTCTCTCAGTGAAGCATGCACACACCGCGTAATTACACGCTGACACACGCAGCTCAGACGGCACAAAAATGCCCTAAACCAACAATCTGGTCAGGTTCTGGACACAGAGTGTAACTGGTATACAGCATGTTTACAATAGTTATCTTAGAAAATTGGTCATAATTTTCACTTGATCTTCCAAATTGAAAAATGGTACTCAAAGGAAAATAAACACAATTTCCACTGTGCTCTGTTATGAAACACCCTTGGGGAGGAAGAGGGCAAAAAAAATCAGGAGAAGGAAAGCACGAAACCATTATAGCAAACCAAAACAATTAATTGGTATAATTTCCAAACTTTGGGAGAATTACAGAATCCTTCTCTATGCTTTGATAATCACAAAGCTAAATAACTACTAAAATTATGATTTTAAAACATGAACAATGGACATAGTGTAGAATAAAATTAACACACATTTCAGACTGTTCAGAAAAAGGCACCATGTGGGAGGTCAGCGAGTCAGACACGTTCCCCTCCGCACAGTCTGTCCTCCGGGGACACTCTGCCCAGTAGAGACTGGCAATAACAAATGGGATCACCTGTAAGTCCATGTGAATAACACCCTGAAGAGTAAAATGTTTCCCAAGGGTGGGTGGGGGTGACTATGGCCAGCTCTGAAGACTGCCTGGATGTGTGGGCGATTATCCAGCAGGTGAGGACAGAGGGAGTGGGGAGAGTCCCAGGCTCCTGGCAGAAGAGGAAGCAGGAGGCAGATTCAGGCTCTGAGCTGTAGGAAGTAAGAGTTGAATCTACACCTAAACAAAGATCAACTTCTGAAGAATTTATTTATTTATTTTTAATTGTTAAATCATAGCTGTGTACATTAGTGCAGTCAAGAGGTACAGTGTGCTGGTTTCATATACAATCTGAAATATTCTCATCAAACTGTTCAACGTCGCCTTCGTGGCATTTTCTTAGTTATTGTATGTAGACATTTGTATTCTGCCTTTAGTAAGTTTCACCTGTACCCACTCTAAGATGCACCATAGATGTGGCCCCACCCAGTACCCTCCCTCCACCCTAACCTCCCCCCTCCCTTCCCCTTCCTTGGCCCTTTCCTCATGGTCTTGTGCTATAGTTGGGTTTTAGGGGCACTGTAACCTTTTTTGAAAGTGAATCTGGAAGAGGTGGAATGAGGAAATACCTAAGAGAAGGACGGAGCCGAGAGCAAGAAGATTCAACCCCAACGTAGAGGGGTCTCTGAAAACGGGACACAGTGAGCTTCAGGGTGTGACCTAGGCAAGGACATGGGGGTCAGCCGGGAAAAGGAGGGGCCAAGCTGGACAATGGTTGATGGAGGGGCTGTGATGCCACCAGGACTCCAGCTTGAAGGAGGCAGGAGAGAGTGCCAAGTGGCACAGGACCCCAGAGAGGGCTCAGGGGGCCAGAAGCTCTCCCAGCCCAAGAGGTTGGTCTCACACACAACTGTCACAGGACCATGGCAGGGCAGAACTGTGACCAGTGGTTTCATCGATTGTAAAATGAGGAACCCCCTACCCCCAGCAAAAGTGCTGTGAATAGAAAAAACATTTCCAAAATACCTTTCAGTTACAGAGCAGATACAGAGTTGACACTTAAACAATTAACTATGAGATTTGAGACAAAACAGCCGCTAAATGAAAAAACAAATCAGTAAAAATACAGATGACCTGAACACCACCATTAATCAACTTGATCTGACATTTCTAGAACACTCCACCCAACAGGAGAATCCACATTCTTCTGAACCTCACTGGGAACATAAACCAAGACAGAAAATGTTCTTGGTCACAGGAAACACCTGAATAACCCTAAATGGAGAACAGTCGCACACAGTGTGTGCTCAGACCACAGGAGGGCAAACCAGAAATCGAAAATCGTGAGATAGCTAGATCGTCTCTAAACACTTAATGACCAGACAAAACACTTCTAAATAACACCTGGGTAAAAGAACAAGCCTTAAATAAAATTAAAATGTTTTGAATTAAACGATAATAAAATTAAAACTTACCAAAATTTATGGTATGCAGCAAAAGCAGTGACTGGAGGGAACCTGACAGTTCTGAGCAAACATGGTCACCCTCCTCGTCCTCAGGGACAGGCTCCAACACCCCCACACACACCAGGTCCCAGCACACACATCACCCTCCTCGTCCTCAGGGACAGGCTCCAACACCCCCACAGACACCAGGTCCCAGCACACACAGTCACCCTCCTCGTCCTCAGGGACAGGCTCCAACACCCCCACAGACACCAGGTCCCAGCACACACGGTCACCCTCCTCGTCCTCAGGGACAGGCTCCAACACCCCCACAGACACCAGGGCCAAGCACACACGGTCACCCTCCTCGTCCTCAGGGACAGGCTCCAACACCCCCACAGACACCAGGTCCTGGGATGTTCAAGTTCCTCATCTTAAATGGCGCAGTGCCTGCATGTGGCCTACACACGTACCCCACACACCTCAGATCATCTCTACATTTCTTTATAATATACAATACAAAGTAAATGCTATATAAATAGTTATTACCCTGTATTTTTAATGTTTTTATTGTGGCTTTTTCCCCCAAATTATCTTGACCTATGGTTTGTTGAATACCTGGGCCAAAGTGTATTAGGAATAAGATTTAAAAATCAAAAATCTCAGCCTCTGAGGAAACTACAGGGAAAGACGAACGACTGAAGCCCACAGGAAGCAGAGGAACAAACATCCCAGACGTGACGAACCCAGCGCAGCTGACAAGGAGCAGAACAAAACCACCAAACACAGAAGAGAATTCACAAAGGAAGATAAAGAACCAATGAAAATATAAATTGAAGTTCAGTGTTTACAAAATGCAAAGTAAAGCAAATACTTTCCCCTGGTATCGAAATCATGTTTGTGTTTGCTTTTATATCTTCTCAGGAAAATTCAGAAGGTGAGTGTGCAAACTGGTACACATTCTCTAGAAAACAACTTTGCAAAAACATCAATAGTTATAAAATTAGTTCGTACAATGTGGCCACTTTACACCTTAAGAAAGTAACCTGAAATTGAACAAAAATGCCTACAAGGTGCTCAGTATGGTTTTACGAACACTGAAGGGGGGCGAGGGGGCTACTCTGCGTGCATCTCAGATCAGCAGGCTTCCGTCAGGGCCAGGGAGCAGGGGGCAGGCGTGGAGGGCTACACACAGTTGTTGTCACAAAATCTTTTCTGTTCCTTCCAACTGTCTAAAAAAGTTAAGAATCAAGAAAATTGTTATATACACGTGCACAGGCCCCCACTCAGGCACAAAAACAACAGAACCATGTCATGTGCAGCAACATGGATAAAACTGGAGAGCGTGACCCAAAGAGAAGCATCTCAGGAAAGGGAAACAGCGTGTTCTCCCAAGTGGGAGCTAAGGATGGATACACATGGGCACAAAACAACACCAAGGACACAGGACGACAAGAAGGCACAGGGCAGCGGAGCAGGTGTGAAGACTACCCGCTGGGTACAATGAACTCTAGTTTGGAGATGGGCATCCCAAAACCCCAGACTTAAATATTATGCAAGATATCCACATAACAATAATACTTGTACGCCCTTAATTAGTATTATGAAATTAAAAAAAAAAGAATAAAAAAATTTTTAAAAGCTCAGGCAGGGTCTAGCCCTCAGGCTGCATTTGCTGAGTGCCAACGAGCATCTCAGTCCATACACAACAGCAGCCATCAAAGTCAAAAAAAAAAATATATATATATATATACATTTTTTTTTTTTTTTTTTTTTTTTTTTGAGAAAAAGTCTCATTTTGTCACCCTCGGTAGAGTACCATGGTGTAACAGCTCACAGCAAACTCAAACTCTTGGGCTCAACTGATCCTCTTGCCTCAGCCTCCCAAGTAGCTGGGACTATAGACGCCCACCACAATGCCCAGCTATTTCTTCTGGTTGCTGTTGTAGTTGTCATTGTTGTTTAGCAGGCCTGGGCTGGGTTTGAACCCGCCAGCTCTGGTGTATGTGGCCAGTGCCCTAACCACTGAACTACAGGCGCCCAGTCTCAAATTTTTAAATGTTTAATGCAAAGGGAACACGTTCTTGAAAATAAAAATAAAATACAAATATGTAAGCCAGACATATTTAGAAATACATCAACAACACATACTTAAGGAAGATCAGAAGAACCTGAGTTACACTGTTCATCCCGGCACTCTGGCAGCAGAATCTCAGGTCCTTTGATTTTAGTTTGGACTGTTGTTCCCACTTTCTATTTCGAGAGTGCACGCCTCTGACCTCTGTTCCACTTTGTCCGCTGCCATTTCAGTTTCCTCACCCCACTCCTTCACTTCTCTCCTCTCACAGACTAAATTCTGAGGTTCATCCTTTCATCATTCAATTTCACACAGACTCAGCTCTCTTACGCTCTCTCAGACTCCTTTGGCAAAACCTCATCTTGTTAAAATCCAAGGCTCTGCCCACAGTAAAAAAGCTCCTCTCTTGGGTTTGTACCTGCCTTCCCCACCGGAAGTGCTTCTGCCAGCAGTTCTGCCCTGTTTCTGTGAGGTGCCCTTGTCATAGAAAAGGCCCTACACCCCAGGCTGTGGCAGGTCCTCCTTGCAAGGCTGGCCCTTGGCTGACAGGGCCTGATGCTGCTGAGACTGGCAGTGACCTCCACCGTGCACCAGGATTTCAGCAAACACCTGCCTTCTGTCTGAATCTGGAATCTGAGCAACTGCCTACCAGACCAGCCACCAATGAAACTTCTGGACACTGAGCATCTAATAGGTATTCCAGGCAGAAATTCAGCCTGTATGTTACACTGTCTTTCACAGAGCAGCCTGCTGACCGTGCCACTCACAGGAGGGGTGGTACACTAGACGTTTGTGCATGAGTTTCTCCAGACTGCGACATGCCTTTTTCCTAAGTGACCTGGCAGTGTACACCTCCTAGCTGCTGGAACAAATCTTACTCTGCATGGTGGGGATCTACAGTGACCCCCCAGAAACTCTGATCTACAGCACAAAGGCCTCGACATTCCACCTGGTAAGAACCCCCATCTAGCTGAAGGGCTGGCAAGGGGAGGGGGAGGGGATGGACATGGGAGAGGAGGAAGCTGTGGAGGCAAACTTGGGTCACCTGATCAGCTACACAGGAACTCTGCATAGGATTGCTTTCTTTCCTCCTCTCCCCTCTACAAAAGACACCTGTGGTAATGAACTGCCATCACCGCACAATGACATGGTAGCTGCCCCGTCCCATGCTGTGGCACGCACTGTCATTATGGACAGAAGACAACTGTGAATGCTGACCGTCCCCTGCAGTCCTCGGATGGACAGTCTGGGGTAGACCTCATTTCCCCTCCCCAGTGTTCCATGCCCAAAGAGACCGACCCCCTGCACTTGTGAGGCTCTCCTGCCCTCTGACGCCAAGTAAAGTTGGGCAGAGGTG
The DNA here is from genome assembly GCA_963574355.1 of Loris lydekkerianus. Classification (NCBI taxonomy): domain Eukaryota; kingdom Metazoa; phylum Chordata; class Mammalia; order Primates; family Lorisidae; genus Loris; species Loris lydekkerianus. The sequence goes on from CAUYPK010118946.1 coordinate 67,045, forward strand.
CCAACAAAGGCTCAGTATCTATTCTCCCAGCTCCTGGGTGTGGGGGTCCCTTTCTCCCTGGGGCCCCAGCTTACGCTAGGCGGGCTCTCCCCCAGCTGCAGTGGCCTCCTGGATTCCAGTGAGCAGGCCCCTGCCCTGGCCACCAGCACCCACTGTGGACAGCCTGGGTGCCTCGCTGTCCTGGTGTCTTCCCTTGACTCTGCCCTGCACTTGGTAAATGTCCCCTCACTAAACTCTCTGCCATGCTCTGGCCAATTGTGCCATTGGCTTCCTATTAAGACCCAGATAGATGAAGCTACAAGCTGAATTCTGTGGAAAAAGAAATGGTTAATGGCAAATTTGCAAAGGTACACTGACAGGAGCACACAGCAAGCCTTCCCCTGGCTTTCCTAGACAGTGAATTCTGTATGTACAGTAAGTAGGCAGACTGCTCCTGGTTTGACAGTCACGTGCAGCACATCAGAGCACATGTAGACAGGAGTACCGTAAGATTCCCATGGAGCTGAAAACGCCTGTTGTCGGAGCTGTTTCAACGTGACAGCTCAAAGCATCACTCATATCTGTGGCAATGCTGGTGTAAACAAGCCTCCCACACTGCCTCAGACACAATTCTGGATAATGGTAACAAGTAACTATGCTACTGGCTTATATTTTTTTCTATACTATACTCTTTACTGTTACTTTAGACTCCATATTTACAAACTACTGTAAAGCAGCTTTGGGCAGGTCCTCCAGGAGGTGTCTGGAAAAAGGCACTGTCCTCACAGGTGACAACAGCTCCATGTTACTGGCCTCGGAACACCTTCTAGGGGGATGAGATGTGTGGTGGAAGACAGTGGTAATGGTGACCCTGACCCTGAATAGGCCTGGGCTGATGTGTGTGCTTGTGTCTTGATTTTTAACAAAAGTGTTAAAAGAATAAAAATAAACCATTTTAAAAATAGAAAAAAGCTTATAGAAGGACATATTTTTGTATAGCTATAAAATGCATATTTTAAGCTAAGTGTGTAAGAGTCAAAAAGTTTTAAAAAAAGGTTTACAAGTAATAAACTAAAGTTTATTTTGAAGAAAAAATAATATCACTTTGTCTGCAACAGGGCCCAGCATGCCCCTGGCCTCCCTGTGCACTCTCCACTCACTCCCTGCTCAGCCACTGACTCACCCCAACAACTCGAGTCCCGTGAGCTCCATCCATGGTATATGCCCTATAAAGGTGCCCTGTTTTTAATCTTTTATCCTGTATTTTCGCTGTACCTTTTCTGCGTTACACAACTACCTGATCTTCAGTACTCGGCACATACCTCTGAGCAGGCCTGCAGCCTCAGAACCACAGGTCGCACCAAGCGGCCCAGGTGCGCAGTGAGCTGTGCAACCCAGCTGGCCATGCTAAGTGCCCTCTGATGTTTGCACAGTGACCACGCCATCTAACGACGCACTTCTTAGCACATCCCCGCCATCAGTGAAGCTTGATGGTGTCTACAAGGTGGGGTGGAACCCTGCAGGATGCTGCACACTTGTGCAGGTCAGCCCTCCCACCAAGGGCGAGGTGCAGTGGGAATCCTGGTTACAACCACCAGCAAACAGCACTGGCTCGTGCACAGGGACCAGGAAGCCTACGAAGTATGGTTGTCTTTGGACTGGGGCTTCAACCACACTGCAAATTTCTGTAGTCTGTGAATTGAGGATAACGAATGTGAATTATTTTTGAGATTAGAAAAAAATTTAAAAAGCAAAAACCCAAAACAAAAAAAGGTAGCAAAGTACGTAAGAACAAAAATATTAACAGAGAAAACACAAGCTAGTCAGGCATCTGTACTAGGAGTATAAGATACCATATGACAGTATCAAATTATCAGGATATAGTAGCTGCAACTTTTAGTACATCTGATATGGACTCTCCTAAGCCCTTCAAATTCCTCATTTGAAACTCCTCTCACAACTCCACAAGGCCGGTTCTGCTTTCTCCCTGCTGTCCCGTGAGGAGACAGGCACAGAGGGGTGGGCCTCACCCGGCATCACAGCAGCAGGTGGACGGCTGTTTTAAAACTTTTTGACTCTTACACACTTAGCTTAAAATACGCATTTTATAGCTATACAAAAATATGTCCTACTGTAAGCTTTTTTCTATTTTTAAAATGGTTTATTTTTATTAACCACCTAGTCATGGAAAGGTGAGTCTTTGCTACTAAAATCACCTTTCTTTTAGAAACATATTCCTTTAATTTTCTTCTCTTGAGACCTGGTCTCTCCGCCTTCAATCTCCTCACCTGCTCCTGTCCTGAAGTTAGGGAGGTTAAAATTATGAGGAACAGGCCAATGTTCAGTGCTGCCCCTCCGCCCCCCAGCCATGGCTCCCAGGGGAGCATGGGCTGACTTCAGCCTCAGCAGCCCGACCAACTTTAACAGTGTAGAGGACCCGCTAAGCCCATACTTCCCCAAGGGCTCCCCCTGGTTTCTGCTCAGTCACCTTGTTGTAAGCAGCTCACAAGCAGCTCACAAGCAGCTCACCTGTGCTGTCCGTCTGGAGTCAGCACTGGGCCGGAGGTTAGAGGCTGGGAAGCGAGAGCCTGAGGGAGGGAGGAGGGGACGCAGAAGCGGAGGGGATGCCTAGCCAGTCATCTGGGCACAAGCAGTTTTGAGAGCAGTGCAGACGAATGTAACTCTTTTTTTTAATTTACCAAATTTGTGTATTTTAGGTTATCTATTCAGAAGATACCAAGGAATCCACACAGTAGCCAGAATGGATGTAAGTTACAGCACATCCCTCCTCTCCTCAAATCCCCAAACAGCATTTCCTCTCATTCAGAAAAAATCCCCTCGTCCTTCCCAGAGCTGCGGAAGGCCCACGGCCTCCCCTCCCGCCACGGCCTCCCCTTGCGATGCCGCCTGCCGCTGCTCCCTCCCACCCACAGGAGGACTGGCCCTGGCCTCCCCAGGCCTCTCTCTGAGAGAGGCTCTTTGTCATGTCCCAGCCCTTCACCACTCAGGGCTACATACTCAGTGGCCTTTGGGACCCAACCCAGTTGTATCTGCTGGTTTACTGCCGCCCCTACTGCAGCACAAAACACTCTAACCGTTGACTGGTAAGGTGCTTGGCACAAAGCGGAAGCCAAATATTTAATAGCTGTGAATTAACAGCGGCGATCAATCAGTCATCAGACCCGAGAACTCAAGAGCTGTTTGGGAGAGAAAAGGAAATGTACCTGAGGATGGCTGCAGGGGTCAGCGCTTAACATGTAAGTTTCTGTCTCATGCAAGTATAGCCAATGTGCTGTAATAAAACAAATCTGAACAGAGCACAACACAACAAACACCAAAAACAGAGTGTGGCGCTGCTGCGTCAGGACGCCCAGCACACGGACTCACAGCATCCGCAGGTGGTAAAGAGTGCGCTCGTCCTGGTCCAGCCACGGCCCTTTGTCATACTTGAGATACTCGATATCCTCCACCACCTGAGATGGATAAAAAATCCAATTTAAATAGAGAACCTCATTTTAGAAATGTAAACGACATAACATTTTAGTACATTTGTAAGCTACAAATATTTGGCAAGAAGAATCAACCACAAAAGGAACGTGGAGAGGGATGACTGTAATGAAATGGGGCTGGTGCTGCCTCTCTGGCACGGCCCTGCCTGCTACCACCCTGGGACCAGGCACAAATTACCTCGCAGGCTGGGAGAAAAAGGACCAACAAGGACACACACACACACACACACACACACACACACACACACTCCCTAGAGACCCACCACCCCCTGAGCCTCCCAGCCCCACTGTCCACAGAGCCCGCCTTCCAGTGTTCTTTCCTGCCCCTTCTCTCCAAAGACCTCAGGGAACCTCCTTAATGTCAACTCAAACAACACAGTGCTAAAGACAAAATATATTATTCTTCTAAGATACGTGCCCTCTAAACATTCTGCCAAAGGTGTAAAAATAATCTGAAAACAAAGGAGCATCACAGAAACAGAAGGCTCAGAAGAGAACTAAATGATTGCTGAGTCCAAGTCTCGAAAGGACTCTATGCAAGAGAGCCAGGACCAGAAGCAGGGCTTCCACCTGAGAGGAGGTGCCACTCGCTCGCCTGCTGAAACCTGCCACAGTGAACTGTGCCCTCCCATCCCTGCTGAGCCAGTGTGGGCGACAAGGGCACCGCCCGCACCTCAATCCCAGTTCCCAAAACGTGTTTGCTCCTAGAACTTTACACCTTATAGTTTTCTTTTAGTAACTTATGCTTAATTTATAAAATAAAACTTTAAAACCTGTTTGTTAACAAATGGATGATGTGCAGCTGCCTCAGTGCCGTTCAAGAAATAATCCATTTTCTTCTACTTCGATTTTCAAACTATCCTTTAAGGAGCTGACTTCACCAAACTAAAGCCACAAACACAACCTGTTTCTGGATTCCATTCTGCTCCACTAAGCTGCTGTACTAACAACTGCACCAACACCACGCTGCTTTCTTTACTATGACTTCACAGTTTGTTTTTGTATCTGAGAAGGCAGACGTTCCTGCATTAGTCTTTTTTGATTTTTTTCAACTTTTTTTGTTTTTTGTGCTATTACTCAGGAAGTTTCCTGAAACAACACTGAAATTGACAGGACTGTCACAAAATGAACTAATTCAGGAGAAGCAGTTGTCTTTACGTAACTGAATCTTCCCCATTAACTAATCCCACTTTCCATTTTATCACCTATTTAATAGAACACTGTGGGAGGTGGGCCAGGGCTCTCCGGCATCCTCTCCTCTATCACGGCCGGGTCGGCAGTGCTCTTACACTACAACGTGCTGCCCGTAAGACCAGTGGGCATCCACTGATTATGTGACACACAAGAACTCACACATGAATCTGAACTATAAATCCTCGACTGTCCGTCTTACCTTGGCTGCATCTTGAGCCTCCCGGGGGCTGTACTGCAGCACCTCACACTTCTCACTGCAAGGCAAACAGGACAAGAGTCACTGCAAACTTTAAGCTGAATTTGACATGCAAATGAGCATACACGACTGGAGACCCTGCTGCGGATACAGCTTCTCGTTCTCTGAGCAGGGTGCCGAGCTAAGCATGGAGGACGTGTCAACAGCAGGCGAAAGGTGCACATGTGCCTATGGTGTGACAATGGTGACACGGGGCTATCTCTGGACGCCTTCTCCCTGACCACACTGGCCCCCAGCTCAAGGGTGTGAGGCCACAGCCGCCCTGCCTGCAGGGCACAAGGTCTGTGAGTCCCCTCAGCTGCCCCACTTACAACCTCTGACAACAGCCCCATCATAGGAGAGGACAAAGCAGCCAGGGCTGCCCAAGATGCAGGCACAGAGAGTGACAGAAATAGAAACTGAGCTGCTGGCAGTCGGCATTCAGGGGACATGAAGCCCCGAAATGACCTGTTTCCATCAAACCCTTAGTCCTTTGTCTTTAGTCTGGGGGCTGAAAATACAACCAGGTTCCAACCACTCCCTGCTACTGCCAGTGCCAGTCCCCTTCCTTCCATGCTCACACTGACCACACAGAGACCCGCCTGTCCAGCCAGAGGCCTGAAACCAGCAGGTGGCTAAGTCCAACCTGCTTCTGCCATCACCTCCGGACCAGAGGAGCCCATGTGGGCCCACCTAGGTCACAGAGCCCATTAGGAGGGGCAGACCAGGAGACCTGCTAGAGTGCCCATCACAGCAGGAATGTCAGAACCCCCTCCAGCAAGGCACAGAAGAATGTCAAGATGGGACCACCGTTTCCCTTGGAACCTGCATGGCACAGCAAAGGGCATTTCCACACTTAGGTACTTACCCTTGGATCGTGAATGCACAGAGCAGACAAGTTCCTGAGTCAGGGGTTTGAGTACAGAGAGCACACCCCCCCCCCAGAGCTACAAGCTGTTCATTGTCAGACTAGAATCCACAGAGGATCCCTGCAATGATATTAAACTTCCCCAACTGTGCTGACCAACTTCAGCAGCACACTGGCTTAAGTAAATAAGTTTATTGGATTATATTGTATTAGGTATCATTACTGACATAATTAACTCCAAAATGTAGGAAAAATAAAGTCATTAAGCCCCGTCATCAGTGAACAAGACACCTGCTCAAGACATGCCAGCACAGGATTCAAAACGTCACCAACCTGGACAGTTTCTTCTGAGTGCGACAAGATGCTGCGCTTCCTATATCCCCTACTACAATCAACGTGTGTGGTCACCAACTGTGAGCACAATGCCAACAGCATCACAAAGCTAGAAAATCACTCACTGCACCTGCTGTGAGGGCTGGGAAGTGAAAGGTAACTCTAATTACAGGGCTTTCTTTTTTTTTTTTTTTTATTAAATCATAGCTATGTACATTGGTATGATCATGGGGCACCATACACTAGTTTCACAGACCGGTTGACACATTTATATCACACTGGTTAACATAGCCTTCCTGGCAATTTTACAGTTATTGTGTTGAGACATTTACATTC